>CM065590.1:47748784-47765688 GCA_033119425.1 Bufotes viridis | reverse complement strand
GGAGAACGCCCGCCCGATGATTGTGGGCTCATTTTTCAGCTTTCAGGGTTGGGGTCACAGAGGTACCAAACACGGGGTGTCCACGTGGCCCCAATCAGTAGAACCGATTTCCTGAGCCAGGGTTATCACAAGTGGGTGGTTCTTGATATGAGCCTAACCGACATTCCTTGACTGTTACAATGCCATATGTCAACAACCTCTATTGAGCGGTATATTCGAGTTATGACCAGAATATGATTTTTGGATTCTTCTGGTGACAGGGAGAGCTGCTCGCCCCCCTCCCTCCGGGATGCACTCAGCCTGCTCCTATCATAAAGTAATAAACCTCTTTCAAGTGGTTCACTACCTGAGTCTGTTTCTATAAAGGGTCCTGGAGGCCACCGACCGTTGTCACCTCTAGGTCAGAGGCCAGGAACTAAGGAGTTTATGGCTGTGGCCTGGTTTTGAATGTAGGGAGAGACCTTATAGGCCTGGGGTTGACATGAGGTAAATTCAGGAAACATGGCTGCCATGGAAAACCATAATCCATATCCCTCATACCTCACATTGTCTTCCGTGGGCGTCCAGGTCTTTTTCCATTGTTGAGATCACCAGTGCTTGCTTTCTTTCTTTCTCAAGATGTACCAAACTGTAGATTTTGCCACTCCTAAAAGTGTAGCAATTGCCCACACCTGCCCATGAAACAGCCTTTGAGTCAATTGTCCAATTACTTTTGATCCCTCTAAAAACAGGGGGCCGCATGTAAAGGAGCTGAAACTCCTAAACCCTTCATCCAATTTTAATGTGAATACTGTGGTAAGGTGCAAGGTGTCATATGTGATGGCAGGTACGTGTCACCGAGGTTGCTGGCCTCGGTGAGGTGAGAGCCGGGTTTTTGTCTGCAGCAGCTAGTGCTGTTTGACTTTGTTAAATAGCATGGCTGCAAAGCCGATCCGGGCCGGCTCTTACTGGGAGCAGCTAAAGAGTAGGGTGGGTGGCTGCTCCCCACGGTCCAGTCCATGTTTTGGGCTGGATATAAAACGCAGCCAGCAGCTGTGTCTGAGGAGTGTGATTATCCTGGAGCTGCTAACAGGGCTGGGAGTTCTCTGTCCAGGAGGAAGAGCTCAGTAAGGAGGTATTTTGTTCCTGGCTACCTGAAGCTGGATTCTCCTGCGGCTGGGCCGACAGCGTGGTGCGAACCTGCACCTACACCTCCCAGGTGACTGAACCTGTGTTGGACTGTTTTTGTTTGGCTACGTTATTTCCGTTGTGTGTGAACTGTCACCAAGAGACTGTTTTCATTTTGTGTGCAAGTGTGAATAAAACACTGTTTGTTGCACAATCTGGACTCCTTGTTTGCCTCTAAACTGCACCCGCACCGCTGTCTACCAGAGCGACTCCCCACATTTGGTGTCGGATGCGGGCATGCGCAGTGAGGCTGGCGTGAGCAGCCGAACTTTGTTTTGCTGAGAAAAAGTGAATGTCCTATATTAAGCCGGCAAAGTTGCAGCCTGTGATCCCCGACAAAATGGAGGCGGCTGTGAAAGCCCTCATAGAGGCTAACGTGCAGCAGCGGGGAGACCAACCAGCTACTGCTACAGCACGTGATGGCGTTGCAGCGGCAGGAGCGTCCCACCGCGTCCATGATGCCCGGAAAGCTGTCCGTGCCGCGATCCCTAAGATGACCCCCTCGGATGATGTGGAGACCTATCTGGCGGTGTTCGAGAAGGTGGCCGTGAGGGAGAAATTACCCGAGAACAGTGGGCAGGGTCGTCGCTCCGTTCCTGGCGTCTGGACCCCAGCAAGTATTTTTGACCTCCCAGATGACCAAGCAGCTGACTACCCAACTGTGAAAGGTGAGATCCTGGCAAGACTGGGGGTGAATGTTTTGGTCCGGGCTCAGCGTGTCCACCAGTGGGACTTTAACGTGGCTGAACCCGCCAGGCCACAATACTATGACTTGCTACAACGGTTTGCAAAAATGGCTGCAGCCAGACATACTGACTCCCACTGCTATGCTCGACCGTCTGTTAGCCGATGTCTTCTGGAGGGCTTTGCCTTACCCTCTCCAGCACTGGAGTCGGCCAGGTATCGCCCACCAATGCCCTGGAGATGAGTCGACCTGGTGGAGCGATGCGAGGCCACCAGAAACCTGCAGGGAGTCTTGCTGGGAAGGGGTCAGTCAAACCCGGAGGCCTCTGCCCCAGTTCCGACGTCCGGCGACAGAGCGGCCTGTACGGAAGATACCCCCTGCGAGTCCGCCTCCCGTGGTATGCTGGAGGTGTCAGGAGCCAGGCCACATCAGGGCCGACTGTCCGCATCGGGATGAGCCGATGGAGGTGAACTATGAGGGTCGCCACTCCTTGTATGCACGGAAGCTGTGCGCAACTGGCACCCGTGAGGTGCAAGACCATAACCACCTGTGTCAGGTAGAGGTGGGAGATTCGCTGGCGGTGGCTCTGCTGGACTCCGGGAGTTTAGTCTCCCTGGTAAGGGCTGCCCTTGTACGGCCTGTGGAGTATACTGGCCGTAAAGTCGAGGTCCTGTGCATCCACGGAGACCTGAAAGACTACCCCACTGCACTAGTGACTTTGTCCACAGCGGCTGGTAGGTGGACCCACGAGGTGGCTGTCGCTACTAAACTCCACATGAACTAATACTTGGGAGGGACTTCCCGGTTTTCCGGCGCTGTGGCCGGCAATAAAGGTATCTGAGGGACCCGAGACAGGGGTGACCCTAGTAGAGTGGCCTGATACCGCTGGAAGGCCAGAACCCTGGGAGCCCGAGTCTGAAGGGCCGGCGGTAGGGGTGACCACTGCTCCAGCGGTAGAGGGAGACAACCCCACTGAGTGTAATGGTGGGAGACACGGAGGACTTGCCACCGGGACCTGAGTTGGCAGACCTCAATGTCTCCGGGGAAAATTTTGGGACCGCACAACACCGGGACCAAACCCTAACCAGGGCCTGGGAGAATGTGCTGGAAATTGATGGTAAACCCCAGAAACCAGGGGCTGAATTAATGTTCCCACGATTTATTGTTCTACAGGATATGTTGTATCGGGTGAACCAAGTCCGAGGTGAACCTGTTGAACAGTTGGTGGTGCCCACAGCGTATCGCAAGCTTGTCATGGAGCTTGCCCACCAACATGTTCTTGGGGGACACCTGGGGTGGCAGAAAACCCAGGACCGCATACTGCAGCGGTTTTATTGGCCCAGTGTGTTCAAGGAGGTAGAAAATTATTGTAAGTCCTGTCCAACCTGTCAGATAACTAGCCCCAGCCTCATTTCCGTAGTCCTCTGGTACCTCTGCCAATTATTGAAGTACCGTTTGAGCGAATCGCTATGGATTTAGTTGGGCCTGTACCAAAGTCTGCCAGGGGCCACCAACACATTCTGGTAGTTCTCGACTATGCCACTCGGTATCCGGAGGCGGTGCCCCTGCGACATACCTCAGCTAGGCTCATTGCCAAAGAGTTAATGGAGATGTTTTCCCGTGTGGGCCTGCCAAAAGAGGTTCTGACAGACCAAGGGACCCCTTTTATGTCCAAAGTAATGAAGGAACTGTGTAAATTGTTGCGTATAAAGCAGTTACGGACGTCCGTTTACCATCCGCAAACAGACGGTCTTGTTGAGAGGTTTAACCAAACTCTAAAAAATATGTTAAAAGGGTGGTGTCTAGAGATGGGAAGGACTGGGACCTGCTTCTGCCCTATCTCATGTTCGCAGTGCGAGAGGTACCCCAGGCCTCTACTGGGTTCTCGCCCTTCGAACTGCTTTATGGCAGACACCCTCGGGGCCTGTTGGATATCGCCAAGGAAGCATGGGAACAACAGCCTGTCCCCCACAAAAGTGTCATTGAGTATGTCACCCAGATGCAGGAACGGATAGAAAGGGTGTTGCCGCTGGTCCGGGAGCATATGGAGGCAGCACAACAAGCCCAGAGTAGGGTGTATAATCGTCAGGCTCGAGTGCGGGGCTTCAATCCGGGAGATCGGGTTTTGGTTCTGGTACCCACCCTTGACAGCAAATTCCTAGCTAGGTGGCAGGGCCCCTATGAGGTGATCGAGAAAGTAGGGAAGTAAATTACAAAGTACACCAGCCAGGGCGGCGCAAGCCGGAGCAGGTGTACCACGTGAATTTACTTAAGCCGTGGAAAGATAGGGACACGGCCGACGACCACAGCCCCGGCCAGGGCTACTAGGTGAAAAGGGTCCAGCCCCACAGTTCGAGGCCTGTGAAGCAGTAACCACGGTAAAAATTGCAGACAGCCTGTCTTCCAAACAAGTTCAGGAAGTCAGGAGTTCATCAGTCGGAACACGGATGTGTTCTCGGACCTCCCTGGCCGCACGTCTCTCATCCAACATGACATCGTCACTGAGCCTCAGGCCAAGATCCGGTTAAAACCATACCGGGTACCCGAGGCTCGGCGACGGACCATCGCGGAGGAAGTACAGTTAATGTTGAAGCTCGAGGTCATTGAGGAGTCGAAAAGTGAGTGGGCCAGTCCCATAGTCCTAATACCCAAGCCGGATGGGACGTTGCGGTTCTGCAACGACTTTCGTAAGTTAAATGAAGTATCCAAGTTTGACGGCGTATCCCATGCCCCGAGTAGACGAGCTGGTTGAAAGTTTAGGACAAGCCCGTTATTTTTCTGTGCTGGACCTCACTAAAGGGTACTGGCAGGTACCCTTAACGGAGTCGGCTAAGGAAAAACCGCATTTGTTACCCCGCAGGGCCTGTATCACTACAAGGTGTTACCCTTTGGCCTGCATGGCGCCCCGCCACTTTCCAAGGTTAATGGACATAGTGCTGCGACCACATCGTCGGTACGCCTCGGCCTACTTGGATGATGTAGTCATCCACAGCACCGACTGGGAAAGCCATTTACCCAAGGTGCAGGCGGTAGTGGATGCCCTGAGGAAAGCCGGACTGACCGCTAACCCAAAGAAGTGCTCCATAGGGTTAGAGGAGACAAAATATCTGGGATATGTAATTGGGCGGGGAGTCATCAAACCTCAGGTAACTAAGGTAGAGGCCATTCGTAACTGGCCCCGACCGGTCACCACCAGGCAGGTAAAGTCGTTCCTGGGGATTGTAGGTTACTACATGAGGTTTGTGCCCCACTTTGCCACAATAGCAGCGCCATTGACAGACCTGTTGAAGGGGCGAAAGTCTGGGAGGGTTAGCTGGAGTGAGAAGGCGGAGGAGGCTTTCTCCGCGTTGAAGTCGGCCCTGTGTGGGTCCCGGTTTTGGTGACACCCGACTTCAACAAGGAGTTTGTCGTACAGACCGGCGCCTCGGAGGTAGGCCTCGGTGCGGTACTGTCGCAGGAGGTCAACGGGGAAGAACATCCCGTTGTCTTCCTGAGCCGTAAGCTCAGTCCCGCCGAGTCCAGGTATAGTATAGTGGAGAGGAGTGCCTGGCTATCAAGTGGGCACTCGAATCTCTCCGCTACTACCTGTTAGGGAGGAGGTTCCGTCTGGTGACCGACCATTCCCCCTCAAATGGATGAGTCAGGCCAAGGAGAGGAATGCTCGGGTCACTAGGTGGTTCCTATCTCTTCAAAATTTCAAGTTTTCCGTGGAACACAGGGCAGGCCGCTTGCAGGGCAACGCAGATGCCCTGTCCCGCGTCCACTGCCTCACGTGTGTTCACCCCCTCAGGGTTGAACAAAGGGAGGTATGTGGTAAGGTGCAAGGTGTCATATGTGATGGCAGGTACGTGTCACCGAGGTTGCTGGCCTCGGTGAGGTGAGAGCCGGGTTTTTGTCTGCAGCAGCTAGTGCTGTTTGACTTTGTTAAATAGCATGGCTGCAAAGCCGATCGAGCCGGCTCTTACTGGGAGCAGCTAAAGAGTAGGGTGGGTGGCTGCTCCCACGGTCCAGTCCATGTTTTTGGGCTGGATATAAAACGCAGCCAGCAGCTGTGTCTGGGGAGTGTGATTATCCTGGAGCTGCTAACAGGGCTGGGAGTTCTCTGTCCAGGAGGAAAGAGCTCAGTAAGGAGGTATTTTGTTCCTGGCTACCTGAAGCTGGATTCTCCTGCGGCTGGGCCGACAGCGTGGTGCGAACCTGCACCTACACCTCCCAGGTGACTGAACCTGTGTTGGACTGTTTTTGTTTGGCTACGTTATTTCCGTTGTGTGTGAACTGTCACCAAGAGACTGTTTTTCGTTTTGTGTGCAAGTGTGAATAAAACACTGTTTGTTGCACAATCTGGACTCCTTGTTTTGCCTCTAAACTGCACCCGCACCGCTGTCTACCAGAGCGACTCCCCACAATACCCTCAAATGAAAGCTAAAACTTGGGACTCTATGTCCATGTCCATTATATAACTATAACTTGAATATGTTTTAGTAAGCAGGAAATAAAAATGAAATTTGTCAGTGTCCAAATATATATGGGCCTAACTGTACCTTTGCTCATTGTGGCCAAACAGTTCTATTTTAACCTCATTGGTTATCCTACCTTTGTGCTTCTGTCCTAATTGCTGGTGTTTCAGTCTCTCCCTTTCCAGTGGTGGACTGTGCACCTTTCAGCAAACAATCGCGGTCGCAAAGGCAGATTCCCGCCGCAAGTGATTTAAAATTGTAAATTCTTGCTGTGATCTCGCGGGATCACGCGACGCACCCTGGAAGACGGGATTGTGGGAGACTGCGAGTGAGAGCAGGACGGCGGGAGCGGAGCCGTCTCACTCTCAGAGCAAGGTAAGTTTTTGGTTTTTTTTAAATGTGCACACTGCTGCCTAGCTGGCTTCATAACTCCCAGGGGGGGCACCGCACCTGGCAAGGCAAGGCAGGCAGCAAATCCTTCACAGGGTCCCGGCCCCGGGGGCAAAAATATATGGCAAAAAGTAAAATAAGCAAAAAATGAAATACATACAGAGGGGACAAATGAATATGGAATATATACAGAGGGGGCAAAATGGATATATACAGGGCCCCTGTGTACAGTATACAGTTGTGTTCAAAATTATTAAACCCCCAATGCTGTAAAGGGTTTTAGGGATTTTAGTGTACATTTGTAATTGTGTTCAGAATGAAATCTTACAAGGACTTTTTAAAGAACCAAATGCAACTAAAATGACATCAATTGTTTTCGTCAAAACCGGAGAGGGGGAGGGGTCTGCCTTTACATAAAGTCCTCTCTAAAGCCCACACTCCGGGAAGACATCTGTGAGGGACACGAAAATGTGGAGTCATTGTGGGTGGAGATAAATGGAGCCAAAAACAATAATAAATTACTAATAGGAGTTTACTATAAACCACCTAATATACCAGAGTCCGCAGAAAATCTATTACTAAACGAGATAAACAAGGCGGCAAACCATAATCAGGTGGTTATTATGGGGGACTTCAACTACCCAGATATAGACTGGGAAACTGAAAGCTGTACATCCCATAAAGGAAACAGGTTCTTGGCAATAGCCAAAGACAATTACCTTTCCCAAATGGTTCAGGACCCAACTAGAGGGACGGCCATACTGGACTTAGTATTAACCAATAGACCTGATAGAACAACAGACGTGCAGGTCGGGGGACACCTGGGAAATAGTGACCATAAAGTAATAACCTTCCAATTATCCTTCAAACGAGAGTTTCTACAGGGAGGAACAAGAATACCGGACTTCAAAAAGCAAAATTTAGCCAACTAAGAGAGGCCATAGGCCCAATTAACTGGGACATAGTCCTTAAAAATAAAAATACAACCACAAAATGGGAGATTTTTAAAAGCATTGTAACATCTAATTGTGATCGATGCATACCTTATAGAAATAAAAGGCTAAGAAATAAGAAGAAACCAATGTGGATAAATAGAACCGTAAAAAAGCAATAAATGACAAAAAGAAAGCATATAAATCACTAAAACAGGAGGAGAGCCAGGAAGCACTGATAAACTATAAGGAAAAAAATAGAATATGTAAAAACTAATAAAAACTGCCAAACTAGAGACCGAGAGATTAATTGCCAAAGAGAGCAAAACTAACCCTAAAATGTTTTTCAATTATATAAATGGTAAAAATATAAACCTGAAGGAGTCGGCCCTCTACATAGCAATGAGGGGGAGTTGCAGAAAGCGATGAGGATAAAGCCAAGCTATTAAATATTTTCTTCACCACTGTTTTCACTGAGGAAAATAAACTGTCAGATGAAATGCAAAATGTAAAAGTAAATTCCCCTTTAAAAGTGCACTGTCTGACCCAGGAAGAAGTACAGCTGCGACTTAAAAAGATTAAAATAGACAAATCGCCAGGACCGGATGGCATACACCCCCGTATCCTAAGGGAATTAAGTGATGTCCTAGCCAGACCCTTATTTTTGATATTCACGGACTCCATACTGACAGGAAATGTTCCACCAGACTGGCGTATAGCAAATGTGGTGCCAATATTCAAAAAGGGTCCAAAAACAGAGCCTGGAAATTATAGGCCGGTAAGTTTAACATCTGTTGTGGTTAAACTGTTTGAAGGTTTTGTAAGAGATGCTATCTTGGAGTATCTCAATGAAAATAAGCAAATTACACCATATCAGCATGGCTTCATGAGGGATCGGTCATGCCAAATGAATTTAATCAGTTTCTATGAGGAGGTAAGTTCTAGACTTGACAGCTGCGAATCAATGGATGTCGTATATCTGGACTTCTCCAAAGCATTTGACGCTGTACCTCATAAAAGGTTAGTATATAAAATGAGAACACTTGGACTAGGAGAAAATATCTGTATGTGGGTAAGTAACTGGCTCAGTAATAGAAAACAGAGGGTGGTTATTAACGGTACACACTCAGATTGGGTCACGGTCACTAGTGGGGTACCTCAGGGTTCAGTATTGGGCCCTATTCTCTTCAATATATTTATTAATGATCGTGTAGAAGGCTTGCACAGTAATATATCAATTTTTGCAGATGACACTAAACTGTGTAAAGTAATTAACACTAAAGAGGACAGTTTTCTGCTACAGAGGGATCTGGATAGATTGGGGGCTTGGGCAGAGAAATGGCAGATGAGGTTTAACACTGACAAATGTAAAGTTATGCACATGGGAAGGAATAATGCAAGTCACCCGTACATACTAAATGGTAAAACACTCAGTAACACTGACATGGAAAAGGATCTAGGAATTTTAATAAATAACAAACTAAGCTGTAAAAACCAGTGTCAGGCAGCTGCTGCTAAGGCCAATAAGATAATGGGTTGCATCAAAAGGGGCATAGATGCCCGTGATGAAAATATAGTCCTACCACTTTATAAATCACTAGTCAGACCACACATGGAGTACTGTGTACAGTTTTGGGCTCCCGTGAACAAGGCAGACATAGCAGAGCTAGAGAGGGTTCAGAGGAGGGCAACTAAAGTAATAACTGGAATGGGGCAACTACAGTACCCTGAAAGGGTATCAAAATTAGGGTTATTCACTCTAGAAAAAGACGACTGAGGGAGATCTAATAACTATGTATAAATATATCAGGGGTCAGTACAAAGATCTCTCCCATCATCTATTTATCCCCAGGACTGTGACTGTGACAAGGGGACATCCTCTGCGTCTGGAGGAAAGAAGGTTTGTACACAAACATAGAAAAGGGTTCTTCACGGTAAGAGCAGTGAGACTATGGAACTCTCTGCCTGAGGAGGTGGTGATGGTAAGTACAATAAAGGAATTCAAGAGGGGCCTGGATGTATTTCTGGAGCGTAATAATATTTCAGGCTATAGCTACTAAAGAGGGGTCGTTGATCCAGGGAGTTATTCTGACTGCCTGATTGGAGTCGGGAAGGAATTTTTTCCCCTTAAGTGGGGAAAATTGGCTCTACCTCACAGGGGTTTTTTGCCTTCCTCTGGATCAACTTGCAGGAAACAGGTCGAACTGGATGGACAAATGTCTTTTTTCGGCCTTATATACTATGTTACTATGTAATACAGTATTAAATGTTTTTTTTGTGATTTCTTCATTGACACAATTATTCAACCCCTTAAAGACGACCACTCTTAAGAACAGAGGTTCATTCAAGTGTTTTCGATCAGGTAATGAAAAGACCTGTGGATGTCAAGGAGCAGCAATCAAGCAGAATAAGCCCCAATTAGGCAGATGTAAAATGACTGTGATACTCAGCTCCTTCTAGACATTTACTGGTGTGTTTACAGACATGGTGAAGTCAAGAGAATGGTCCAGGAAGACAAGAGAAGAGGTGATTTCTCTTCACAGGAAGGGCAATGGCTATAAGAAGATTGCAAAGATGTTAAACATACCAAGAGACACCATAGGAAGCATCATTCGCAAATTCAAGGCAAAGGGCACTGTTGAAATGCTACCTGGTTGTGGCAGAAAGAAGATGCTGACTTCGACTGCTGTGCGCTACCTGAAGCGCAAAGTGGAGAAAAGTCCCCGTGTGACTGCTGAGGAACTGAAAAAGATTTGTCAGATGCAGGTACTGAAGTTTCAGCTCAGACAATAAGGCGCACACTGCGTAATGAAGGCCTCCATGCCAGAACTCCCAGGCGCACCCCTTGCTGTCTCCAAAGAATAAGAAGAGTCGACTGCAGTATGCCAAAAGTCATGTGGACAAACCACAAAAGTTTTGGGATAGTGTTCTGTGGACTGATGAAACAAAAATTAGAACTGTTTGGGCCCATGGATCAACGCTATGTTTGGAGGAGGAAGAACAAGGCCTATGAAGAAAAGAACACCTTGCCTACTGTGAAGCATGGCGCGGGGGTCAATCATGCTTTGGGGCTGTTTTGCTTCTACAGGTACAGGGAAGCTTCAGCGTGTGCAAGGTACCATGAATTCTCTTCAGTACCAGGAGATATTGGATGAAAATGTGATGCAGTCCATCACAAGCCTGAGGCTTGGGAGACGTTGGACCTTTCAACAGGACAATGATCCCAAGCATACCTACAAGTCCACTAGAGCATGGTTGCAGATTAAAGGCTGGAACATTTTGAAGTGGCCATCGCAGTCACCAGACTTAAATCCGATTGAGAACCTCTGGTGGGACTTAAAGGGCTTCTGTCACCCCCACTGACGAATTTTCACTAGCTGACATTAGCTACTTGCTAATGTCAGCTGAGTTCAAACATATGTTTAATATCTTTTTTTCTGTTTGCAATCTTCTTAAAAACTTACTTTTGTCATATGTAAATTAGCTTCGCTACCAGCAAGTTGGGCGGGTACTTGCTGGTAGCCGCCGCATCTTCATGCCCTTGGAACGCCCCTCTTCTTTTGATAGACAGGGCCAGCGCTCTCCTCCTCCCGCTGGCCCTGTCTGCAGCTGCAATCCCGCGCCTGCGCCGTATCGGTCTTTAGTCGGCGCAGGCGCTCTGAGTGAAGGACGCTCGCTTAGGCGCTCCGTCCTCAGTGCGCCTGCGCCGATGACGTCAGCGCTACACCCGGAAGAGAAGACGCCGGCACGCCTGGCGGGAGGAGGAGAGCGCGCTGGCCCTGTCTATCAAAAGAAGAGGGGGCGTTCCAAGGGCATGAAGATGCGGCGGCTACCAGCAAGTACCCGCCCAACTTGCTGGTAGCGAAGCTAATTTACATATGACAAAAGTAAGTTTTTAAGAAGATTGCAAACAGAAAAAAAGATATTAAACATATGTTTGAACTCAGCTGACATTAGCAAGTAGCTAATGTCAGCTAGTGAAAATTCGTCAGTGGGGGTGACAGAAGCCCTTTAAAGAAAGCAGTTGCAGCGCGCAAGCCTAAGAATGTGACTGAACTGGATTCTTTTGCCCATGAAGAATGGACGAAGATACCCATAGATCGCTGCAAGACACTTGTGTCAAGCTATGCTTCACGTTTAAAAGCTGTTATAACTGGAAAAGGATGTTGTACTAAGTACTAAGACTGAATGTCACTTGGGGGTTGAATAAAACTGATAATGATGTGAGCACAGAAAAGACATTTGTGGTTATTTCATTATAAATGTTATGTTATATTTGTCTGACTTACAAGTGCCTCTTTGATTTAATTGTAAACAAGATGACTGAAATGATCAAAATCAATGTCAAACTGGCCAAAACACTCAATTTCAGTGGGGGTTGAATAATTTTGAACACAACTGTATATCCATTTTGTCCCCTCTGTATGTATTCCGTTTTGCCCCCTTTATATATATCCATTTGTCCCCAATGTATATATTCCATTTTGCCCCCATATATATATATCTATTTTTCCCCACTTTATAGATACTTCATTTTGCCCCCTGGGGGGCAAAATGGAATGTATACAGAGGGGGCAAAATAAAATGTATACATAGGGGGCAAAAAATGAAACATATACAGGGGGCAAAAAATGAAACATACAGTATACAGAGGGGGCAAAATAAAATCTATACGGTGAGAGAGAGTTTTTGCATTTTAACTGAGTACCTTTACATGTGGAGTACCCGAGGGGGCACTTATCTGGCCATAACCACTGTGAGGGGGCACATATCTGGCATAACTACTGTGAGGAGGCACATATCTTGGCATAACTACAGTGAGGGGGCACAAAAGTAGGCATAACTACTGTGACAGGAACAAAGTTGGGCATAACTGCTGTGAGGGGCCACAAGGAGGACATAACTATTTTGAAAGGACCACAAGGTGAGCTTAATTACTGTGAGGGGCCACAAGGTGGGCATTAGTACTGTGTGGTAGCACTTAGGGGAAATGTCCTAGATTGCCCTGCTATACATTGTCATGGCTCAGTCTTACAGGCCAGGACAGCACCCCCTGCTGGTGATTTCCTTATGTGATTATTCTTTTTTTCTCTATGACCACAGGGACCTTGTTCTGGATCCAGTGGACATCAGGCTGACACCAGCGACACCCTGGATGAGGTAGGACCAGATTTTATTAGGACTGGGTGAGTGTAGCCATGAATTATGCTTAGGGTTCTTTTAAGCAGATCCTGTGCGGGTAATCCGCTGCGTGAAAGAGTGCCAAGGCCCGTTCTGGACAGCAGAGACACGGAGCAATTACATGACTGAGGTGGGCTTGGGAGGGCACATAACACTCTAGTTACACCACTGCCTTTCAGAGAACTGATGGCTTGTGCTGAGCCGAAGTGGAGGGTCCCAAGCTGTCATTTATTTGCGAAAAAGGCAGTATCAGCCCTGCACACACATGTAGAACAGAAGGTGGGCCATTCCTTAAGCCTGTCGGTGTCTGCCAAAGTGCACGGCAGCGCCGACGTGTGGAGCTTTAACTACGGTCAGGGACAATACATGGGTGAATGTGGTTCCTGCCCAGCCACACCAGCAACTTGGCCAGGTGACGCCACTTCCGCCGTTGTCACGCTGTTGGTCCTGCAACAATGTCCGCCTCTGCCTCCTCATCCTCCACCGTGTCCCCAGCCTCCACTGCAGGGACAATTCTCAGTGCCCCTCCAGCATACCACATGTGCAGGGCTTGGCGGTGTCAAGCTGTTCTGCACCTGGTTTGCCTTGGTGAACGGAGTCACACAGGGGAGGAACTGCTCCGTGTGATGCATCAAGAAATCGAATCCTGGCTTTCTCTGCGACAACTGAAAATTGGAACCATGTTGACCGACAACGGGAAGAACATGGTGTCGGCGCTGCATCAAGGAAGGCTGAGCCATGTGCCCTGCATGGCACACGTTTTCAATCTGGTTGTCAAGCGGTTCCTGAAGTCTTCCACCCATCTGCAAGACATCCTAAAAATGGGCAGGAAACTTTGCATGCACTTCAGCCACTCGTGTACCGCAAAGCACACCCTCCTTGAGCTGCAGCGGCAGAACGGCATCCCCCAACATAGGCTGATATGCGACGTTTCCACCCGTTGGAATTCCACCCTTCATATTTTGGACTGACTAGACGAACAGAGAAAGGCCATCAACGATTTCTTGATGATGCAAGAGGATAGGAGTACTCCTCTGTGTAACTTTGATGTCAGCCAGTGACACCTGCCGTTTGCTCAGGCCCTTTGAGGACGCCACGTTATTTGTCAGTCACCAGGAATACGGGATGAATGACTTCATTCCACTGCTTCATGTCCAGGAACAGATGCTGGTAACAATGGCTGGTCAGGGGACTGGAGATGTGGCGCCTAGATCTCACGGCCACATGAGCCCTGTGGGGGCTGAACTGAAGGAAGAGGAGGACATTGGAGCACAGGCAATGTTTTGCAAAATGGGTGGTTTTTCTACTGCGGTGACAGGAGAGGCGGAGCAGGAGAAGCCGGAGGAGCAAGAGGGCAATGAGGAAGACTAGGCACATGACCCAGGCAGTATGCAGTGGAGATGGAGGCAGGGAGTCACTCCGAGTCACTTGCACAAATGGCACGATGTATGGTCATTTGTTTGCGTAGTGACATCTGAACTGTCACCATTCGGCAGAGGGATGACTTCTTGCTGTGCACCTTGTTGGCCCCTCGCTACCGGTCCAAAATGGGGGCCTTTTTTACACCCACTGAGAGGGAGGACAAACTGATCTACTACAGAGACATCCTATGTAGTCAGTTGGCCGCTGCCTATCTGCGACATCCTCTTTCCTCTCGCAGGCTGAACCATTTTCTCTGCCTTCGGCGATTCCGGATGGAGTCCCTCTGATCCATGGTGGCTTCTCTGGAGAAGAGGGATTTTATGTCGTCAATCGACATACAGGATGCCTACCTACACATTCAAGTCGCTCAGTGTCACCATTGCTTCCTTCGCTTCGTGGTGGGAAACAATCACTATCAGTTTGTCGCCCTCCCCTTCGGTCTGGCGACGGCTCCTTGGTTGTTCACCAAGATCCTGGCCCCTGTCCTGGCCTTGCTCTGCTCCAGGGGTGTTTTTCTGCTACCTTACTTGGACGACGTCCTCATCAAGGCACCCTACTTTTCTCAGGCGTCCGCCAGCGTGGACCTCACTCTCGAGACCCAGACGCAGTTCGGTTGGCTTCTCAACCTTCGCAAGTCTTCCCTGACCCCCCCCCCAGACGATTGATCTTCCTGAGGATGCTTCTGGATACGGAGATGGCGGAGGTCCGTCTTCCAACGGACAAGCGTCTGTCCCTCCACCGGTCGGTTTGCAGTCTTCTTCTTCCGCCGTCCTTCCTTTCCGATCCAGCAGGCGGGTATTGGGGCAAATGTTCGCCTGCTTGGAGGCGATTCCATTTGCGCAGTTCTATTCCTGCACCCTTCAAAGGGCTATCCTCTCTGCCTAGGACAAGTTGCCTGAGAGTCTGGATCGGCCCTTCCATATACCTCCCCGAGTTCGGGCCTCCCTCCGTTGGTGGTTGCGGACCCCTCTCCAGAGGAAATCCTCCCTCCCGATAACCTGGTTGGTGGTTACCACCGACGCCAGTTTGCAGGGTTGGGGGGGTGTTCCCTCCCCGGTCCGTCAAGGGCACTTGGTCTCGATCGGAGTCCAAACTTCCGATGAACGTCCTGGAATTAAGGGCGAGCCTCCTGTCTCTCCGACACTGGACTCCCCTGCTAAAAGATCATCCCGTCCGTGTACAATCGGACAATGCCACGAACGTGGCGTACATCAACCATCAGGGGGCCACTCGCAGCGCCGCGGCGATGCAAGAGCTTACCCGCATTCTCCTCTGGGCGCAAGCTCACGTTCCGGCTCTGTCAGCAATTTATGTTCCAGGGGTGGAGAACTGGATGGCAGACTTCCTCAGCTGGACCACCATCGACCCGGCGAGTGGTCTCTACACCCGGTCGTGTTCGAGGCCATTTGTCTTCGTTGGGGTCGTCCGGATGTGGACCTCATGGCCAATCGAAAGCTTCTCACCTACCTGGCCAGGGCAAGGGTCCCGAGAGCGTACGGCGCCGACACCCTCGTTCTTCCGTGGCAAGAATTTTCCCTTCTGTATGTGTTTCTGCCCATTCCCCTCCTACCCCGGGTTCTTCGGAAGATCGCAGCAGAGGGCATTCCCACAATCCTGGTCGCTCCTGCCGAGCCGACCTGATGCTGCTCCTGGGAGATGCGCCGTGGCCGCTGCCTCCCAGAGAAGATCTTCTCTCTCAGGGACCGATCTTCCACCAGCATTTAAGGTCTCTACTTTTGACGGCGTTACTATTGAGACTGCCGTTTTAACGCAACGGGGATTTTCCACGGACGTTGTTTGCACCATGATCCGTGCCCGGAATCCTGCCTCATCCAGGATCTATTATCGGACTTGGAGGTATTATCTGGGATTCTGTGAGAGTCTGGGAGTTCCCTCTCTCGGCTTTTGTCTCCCCACAGTTCTTTCCTTCCACCAGTCTGGCCTGGACCTGGGACTTGGCCTCAGTTCCCTGAAGGGTCAGGTGTCTTGGCTGTCCGTCCTCTTCCAGCGTCCCCTGGCCCCTCTCGGGCCTGTCAAGACATTCATCCAAGGAGTCGCTCACTCGGTTCCTCTGTACCGTTCCTTAGTTCCGCCCTGGGACCTGAATGTGGTGCTCTCGGCGGAGAGCACCAGTCTGGCCTGGACCTGGGACTTGGCCTCAGTTCCCTGAAGGGTCAGGTGTCTTGGCTGTCCGTCCTCTTCCAGCATCCCCTGGCCCCTCTCGGGCCTGTCAAGACATTCATCCAAGGAGTCGCTCACTCGGTTCCTCTGTACCGTTCCTTAGTTCCGCCCTGGGACCTGAATGTGGTGCTCTCGGCGGTCCAGGCTTCCCCCTTCGAGCCGTTACGGGAGATCTCCCTATGCCTTCTGTCCTGTAAGGTCGTGTTCCTTGTGGCCATCACGTCTCTCCGACGGGTGTCTGAGTTGGCATCCCTTTCTTGGTCCGAGCCTTTTCTGGTCTTTCACCAAGATAAGGCTGTTCTCCATCCCTTCTTTCCTTCCGAAGGTGGTCTCCGCCTTTCATCTCAATGAGGACATCGTCCTCCCCTCCCTGTGTCCCTCACCTTCCCACCCCGGGAAACTGCACCGCTTGGACATTGTCAGGGCCTTGAATATTTACTTGGAGTTCATTGGCTCCTTTCGACGCACGGACTCTCTCTTTTTGTGGTT
>CM065590.1:47043267-47061035 GCA_033119425.1 Bufotes viridis | reverse complement strand
TTGGCGAGGATGCGTTTGTTTAAATTGGCTTTTTCGCTGGCCTTTTTTGGGGCTTTTCGCTTGGGGGAATTGGTGTGCAGAAGTGTTCGGTGTGTGTGTGTGTGTGGGGGGGGTCTTTATGGGGAGGATGTGGATCTGTATCAGAACAGGGTTGTGGTTAGGATTTGGGTGTCTAAAACAGATAGGGAGGGAAGAGGGCGCAGCATTAGCTTGTTTTCGGTTCCGGGGTGTTCTTTGTGTCGGGTTTAGTGTTTGCAGGATTATAGGTTGGATGTAAGCTTTGGTAGCGGCTCTCTTCTTAGACATGAGGATGGGCCGTTTTTGTCACGTTTGTTGGTTCTTAAGAATGGGAGGGCCTCAATGGTGGGGCTGGACTCTCATGGTTGGGCACTTGGTCGGTTCGGTGAGAGTCCATCAGTTGGTGTCTCCCAGCTGGTGTTCTACGGCTGGAAGCAAGGTTGGATTTGCCATGTTGTTTGTGGGTCCAATAAACTTTGGGGTTTCTAGAACCTTCCTCGTCAGGAGTTAACCTTATTGTTTTGTTCTTTTGTAAATTTTTATATAAGTTTTTCCATTCTTTTAGAAACTAACAAAAAGTATCAAGTATGGGACCGCAGCCCAACATTACTACTAGATTAATTATACATTATTGTCCTCAAAAGTTATACCCAAAGGCAATGACAGACATAACAATGCCTATTGCTCAAATTGTTGTATACAATTATTTAACAAACACATGAAGTGTGTATTAGGGAACAAGGAATCTAGTGGAGGGAAAAGGGTGTGAGGGGAAAGAGGGTAAAAAGAAAATAACACCTCCTTTATATATAATTTTATCTTTATGTTGTCAGCAATCGTTTGAATTCCTGGGAGTTTTGAAATGTGATCTAGTGTTGCCATGTTTTATTGAATTTAGTATCGGTACCTCTCAGAGATGCTGTCAGGTCCTCCATTCTCATTACCTCCTGTATTTTGTTAATCCACATTGTTATTGTGGGAGCAAATGTTTACTTCCACATACAAGGGATACAAGCTCTTGCAGCATTGACCATATGTTGTATCACCAACCTCTTGTACTTAGACATGGGTATCTCGCTATGATGGAGCACGAAGAATGCAGGTGTCTTAGGCAGAACATAGGAGGTAAATTTAGACATAATACGCCATACCTCACTCCAAAAGCCGGCTAGCACCGGACACTCCCAAAAAACATGTAGCATTAACCCCCTAGTTCCTCCGCATCGCCAACTTAGTGGGGAAATTGTAGGGAAAATGGAATATAGCTGGAAGGTACCCTGTATCACCTGGAAGGTATCTTGAATCCTGTTTCCTGGATATTGCTGGCTATAGATGTTTTGTGTGTAAATGTGTATATACGTTCTTTCTGTTCCGGTGAAAAGGTAAGACCGAGGTCTCTTTCCCAATTGAGTATATCAGAGAAGGAAGGTTGTATGGTGAGATGAGCAGGCCATATAGTCGGGACAGCGCGTGTCTAATTACCCCCCTTGCCTCACAGGTTTGTTCAAAGTCAGTTCTGTCTCTTTGCTATGTAGCTGCTGGAGGTAGTGTTGTAAAAAATGTTGTAGTTGTTGGGATTTCTAATTCGACAGACCTAATTGATCTGAGGTGTCAGAGAGTGAATGAGAGGAGGGCCAGGAGTTGGACTTGATAAAGTGATGTGTTCTAAACCTATTGTCCTTCATCAGTCTCTGCTCTTGTCTCGGGGGGGGGAACATGGGGTTACTGATGGAGACGGAGAAATGTCTGGTAGTTCAAGAATAGATGAAACTGACCGAAATGTCGGTCCTGTGGTGGGGTGGGTTCATGCCTCCAATGTTATGTGAGATCCCAACCAGCGTGTTGTGGCCAACAGGGTAGGTAAAAATGATTGCTGTACTGTTATCCATTGTTTATTCGACTGCTGCCGACACTAATCTACCACTCTCAACAGGTGTGTGGCTCGGTGATATGAAATGAAGTCTGGAAAATGGGTCGGTAGCTTTGACATTGAGATGGGTCCTTCCCTTCCTTGGGAATGACCGTCATGCGAGCCCTGAGCGTGTCGGGAGGTGAAGAGCGGGTTGAGTCAAAAGAGTTGAAAGCAGTCTGACAAACCTAGGCCTCCTCGGAGTTTGAGACGGAATAGCACTGAGCCGGTTATTCATGGGGTTTGACATTGACATTGGACAGGGAGCCCATATAAAGCATGTAAGGGTAGATAGTAGTATGGAAAAATAATCTAGGAATGTGTATGGGCATAACTTGTAAGAATATTAATTTTAAAAATGGAGATCCGTCCGAATCAGGTAAAGGTACCTTTGTTCCAGCGGTCTAAGTCTATTTTTATTGCTCGTAGAGGGGGGTAGTTCACTGGATAAAGGTCGGATAGGTTTGAGGTTAAATGTATACCCAAATATTTAAGTGAGGATCTAGTCCATTTAAATGGAAAGTTATCCGCCATTTCCGCGGCCAGTTTCAGTGGGAACGTGATGTTCTGCGCTTCCGATTTTTGGAAGTTTATCTTGAAATTAGATAATTGTGAATAGTGTTTACGTTATTTCAAAAGGTTTGGTAGCGATATGCGGGGGTTAGTGAGAAAGAAAAGGAGATCATCCACATATGCGGCTACTTTATGCAACATTCCCTGTATCTGTATCCCAGTTATGTCAGGACTAACTCTTATGTGACCTAGTAGTGGTTCTAGACAGACGATAAATATTAAGGGAGATAGGGGACACCCCTGTCTCGTACCATTTCTTATTGAAAAGGGCGCTGAGAACTGGCCGTTCACCTTAACTGATGCTGTGGGATTCGAGTATAAGTTGTGAATGCGAGCCATCATTGAGAGAAGAAACATGGGAATTTTAGATGTAATTGCATGGTATATCACCCTAGTGGTGTTATCCCGGGCTTCCCTCAAGGGCATGAAGCATGGTGCATGTGTGCAATAAGGCAAGTAGCTAGAATCTTGGAGAATAGCTGTAATTCCACATTTATGAGGGAAATGGGTTGGTAGCTTTGACATTGAGATGGATCCTTCCCTTCCTTGGGAATGACCGTCATGCGAGCCCTGAGCGTGTTGGGAGGTGAAGAGCGGGTTGAGTCAAAAGAGTTGAAAGCAGTCAGAAATTGTGGGGACAGAATGTTGATGAAAGTTTTATAGTATGTTAAGGGCAGGCCATCAGGGCCGGGGGCTTTGCCTGCTTGGGAAAACTTGATAGCTAGTGTTAGTTCAACAGTAGATAGGGGGGCCTCTAGGGCAGCGATTGCTTCTGCGGATAGACGGCCTAAGCCCGAAGAAGACAGAAACATACAAATGGATTGGATATGGGTTTCCAGAATTCTGAGCCGTAGGGATTGTAAATTGTTCAAGGATTGGTAGTACAATCTAAAGGCTTCAGCTATCTTTTGGGGCAAAGTCACACGTTGACCAGAACTATCCACAAGAAATGGCACATGAGTCTATCCTAGTTCTACATAGTGCCCTTGCTAGGGTCCTTTCATGTTTGGTCCCGTGTTCATAATAGTGTCTACGGCATTTAACTAAGGCCTCTTTCACACTAGCGTTTTAGCTTTCCGTCCTAGAGATCCGTCCTCGGGTCTCTAGGACGGAAAGCTACTGATCAGGATTATCCCCATGCATCCTGAATGGAGAGAAATCTGTTCAGGATGCATCAGGATGTCTCCCGTTCAGTATGTGAACGTTTTTTGGACGTTGACAAAAGCGCAGCATGCTGCGGATTTGTCTCCGTCCAAAAATCCGGAAGACATGCCGTAACGCCGGATCCGGAATTAATGCCCATTGAAGTGCATTAATCCGGATCCGGCTTTAAGCTAAACGTCGTTTCGGCGCATCGCCGGATCCGACGTTTAGCTTTTTGTCAATGGTTACTATGGCAGCCAGGACGCTAAAGTCCTGGTTGCCATAGTAAAGAGTAGGGGAGCGGGGGCGGCATACTTACATTCCGTGCGGCTCCGGGACGCTCCAGGATGACGTCAGGGCGCCCCAGTGCATAGATCACGTGATCGCATGGATCACGTGATCCATGCGCGCAGGCGCTCTGGCGTCATTCAGCGCCCGGGAGCCGCACTGATGTATGCCTCCCAGCCTCACTACTATGGCAACCAGGGCGTAGTAGCGTCCTGGCTGCCATAGTAACACTGAAAGCATTTTGAAGACTGATCAGTCTTTAAATGCTTTCAGTTCACTTGCGTTGTGCCGGATCCGGCGTGCATTCCCCACCCATATGATCTTCCCACAATGCCCCACCCATATGATCATCCATATTAAAGGGGTTCTGCAGTTTATTTAAACTGATCGGCAGGGGTCCCCCGCCAATCAGCTGTTTCAGAAGGCAGCAGGGCTGGCAGTAGCGCCTCAGCCTTCTCGCAGTGACGTCACGACTAGTTTCATTGGCCTGGGCGGGGCTAAGCTTCATTCAAGTGAACAGAGCTTAACTCTGCCAAGGCCAGTGATACTAGTCGTGACGTCACTGCGCCTGCGTTAAACAGCAAGAAGGCCGAGGCGCTACTGCATACATAGGATAGATCATCAGTTTAAATAAACTGCAGAACCCCTTTAACTTATGCCAGTTCTCCCCCCTTGTCATTCTCTCCCCCTTGTCATTCTCTCTCCCCCTCTTGTCATTCTCTCCCCTCTCTTGTCATTCTCTCCTCCCTCTTGTCATTCTTTCCCCCTCTTGTCATTCTCCCCCTTGTCATTCTCTCCCCCCTCTTGTCATTCTCTCCCCCCTCTTGTCATTCTCTCGCCCCTCTTGTCATTAATGCCCATTGAAGTGCATTAATCCGGCTTTAAGCTAAACGTCGTTTCGGCGCATCGCCGGATCCGAGCGTTTAGCTTTTGTCAATAGTTACTATGGCAGCCAGGACGCTAAAGTCCTGGTTGCCATAGTAAAAGTAGGGAGGCGGGGAGCAGCATACTCACATTCCGTGCGGCTCCCGGGACGCTCCAGGATGACGTCAGGGCGCCCCAGTGCATAGATCACGTGATCGCATGGATCATGTGATCCATGCGCGGGCGCTCTGGCGTCATTCAGAGCGCCCGGAGCCGCACGGAATGCAAGTATGCCACTCCCTCGCTCCACTGCTACTATGGCAACCAGGGCGCTAGTAGCGTCCTGGCTGCCATAGTAACACTGAAAGCATTTTGAAGACTGATCAGTCTTTAAATGCTTTCAGTTCACTGCGTTGTGCCGGATCCGGCGTGCATTCCGGCGACGGAAATGCACGCCGGATCTTCTAACGCAAGTGTGAAAGAGGCCTAAGGTTGCTTTTGCCTTACACATACACAAGAATCGGACCTGCTCTCTGAGTTGTGTCAGTTCGACTCCCAATTGTTTGTCCTGTGTGAACTTATGTTGTTGTTCCAGATTGTGTATTTTGCATATGAGGTCAGTTAATACTGCCGCCCTTTCCTTTTTAATTTAGGTTCCCAGTTTAATGAATGTACTCCTGATATAACATTTATGTGCTTCCCAAACCGTAAGGGGATCGCTGTCTGAGGTGGCGTTGAGGGAGAAGAAGTCAGTCAAGTTCCCTGAGGTCAATCGGTTCCCAGGAAATGGTGTTGGAAATGAGAACAGACACTCCCTTGGTCTTGGAGGAAACCTAGCATTGGTGAGAGACTGGATGCCGTCAGACTGAAAGTGCATCCAGGGCCGGGGAGGCAAGGATTTTTGCCGCCCTAGGCAAAAGAAAAGTTTGCCGCCCCCCCCCCCATGTGACATCACAATGCCCCACCCATATGATCTTCCATATTAAAGGGGTTCTGCAGTTTATTTAAACTGATCGGCAGGGGTCCCCTGCCAATCAGCTGTTTCAGACAGACCAGTGTGGGGCGGAGGCACACTGGTCTGTATCTTACTATTATGTAAGGCTGTATTGTCATTTTATATGCATATGATCCTTTTTCCGGATCTCATACGCACTATGCATTTTACTTATTGATGTGCCCAGTTAATTAGACGATCAATTTGAATGTCCTTTTATAACTAGCCCACCTATTATATACATTTATTTACTACATGACCACTGTATCCTCCTTTTCTTTTCGTTTTATGGTTATGCCGCTGTTGTGATTGATTTCATATGACATTCCATAGTATATTAATAGAGTTTTGTTAATCTGCACTTATTTGTGTTCCTTTGTGGGGTATTGTGTTCTGATTGGTGTATATGTTTATACTCAGCCCCACATCAGCTCACCAGCAGCGATAGGCTGGTGGTCTGCAAATTTTTGGGGTTGACTATACAGGGAATGATCAAAATGGATCCTGGTCACTTTGTTCTATTGATCTTAAGTTCCCCCCACCGCCCACCCCTTCCTTCGGTCCACCAATCATAATGTTATTGCATATTCTGGTGATTTTACATAGCATTGATGGAAATACAAAAATAATTTATTTGTGCCCAGAAAGACCCTTTAAATTTTCACTACGCAAAAAAATAAAAACATTCGAAATGACTTAAGGCTGTCATCCCCCACATCCTGGATACCATGTTCACACATCTGTAGAGCAGGAGATCACCTCCCCTGGATGGATGTCCACCTACAATAAGTACAAGCATTAGATGATGACTCACTGCTGTATTTCCTACTATCATAATTTACTGGAAAATCAATAAATATTCAATTTTACAAATATTTTTGGTACCGGTTTTGAAAATTTCTTGAAAGAACAAAGTATAGTAGAATGTCAGACGGCCTCTGCAGCTCATTAAATGCAACATAAATTTCAGTATTTATTGCAGACAGCACAGCGGGATAATAACTGAAGCTCAACTCTTTCCATAATATTCAGAAAACGTCAGGAAAGGATATTTAACCATGTAATATCATCCAAAAAGCCAACTTGAAACTGAAGATAAAGTAGAAATATAATCAACGGTGGACTAATGTTTTAAGCCAGATCGGGCCCCCGGCTCACTAATAATCATCTGCAGCACTTTTTATATGCCCCCCCAACTGATTGCATTGGAAAGCATGAAATCTACAACCAAAATTTACAAAAAAATAAAAATAAAGCAATTCAGCAACTCAATGCCAATTAGGTTTTTATAAAGCCAAGTTTGCATGTATTGAACTGTACTTTATTATGGATTATTAGTGTGAAAATATGCCACGTCTGTGTGGCCTTATAGGGGTTGTACTAGAATACCAAAGCATACCTTTCTTCTAGAAACAGCGCCACGCGTGTCCACAGGTTGTGTGGGGTATTGCAGCTCAGCCCCATTCAGTTCAATAGACCCGAACTACAGCTACCAAATGTTAAAGACTTACAATGTTAATGTCATTTTGCTTTAAGTGGTTTTCTGGAGTCGACAATCCCGATGGTGGTAACCTGTACCCGATTTAAAAAACAAACCTCAATTGTCTGCAGTCCCTACATTCCTGTGTTGCTGCCCCATTACCAGCCACTTCTGGTTAAGCTAACAGTGACGTGTCATTCTAGCGCATGTGACTGCTAAGGCAAGGAATGGGGCAGTGGCGCTGGATTAGTGGGACTGCAGACAGGTGAGCTTTTCTCAGGGCCACAACCACTACTCTTATCATCTCTGCCCTGTGCCTCCTTAGCGACTCGCTGCATGATCATTCCTGTGCCTATACCACGCTACATTGAAAACCCTAAAGAGACTTTATTGCACTGAAAGTGGACAAAAGCAAAAGTGTCTGTATTGTGGATTTACTAGTCACACTACCCCACTACACTACCAAGGGTACTAAATAGGGGCATGTTCTTGTAGTGTCACACCTTTTGGGGGGCACTATGGGGACATTGACCCTACTAGGTGCACTAAGAGGGGGGATTTTTGTACTGGCACACAGAAGGGGTATTTTCTATACTGGCACAAATTTTAAGGGGGAATTTTTAGCACTCATTATAAGGTAGCATTTTTTGCACTGGCACGGATTATAAAGGGGATATATTTTGTGCTGGCACACATTATAAAGGGGTATTTTTGTACTGGCGCACATTTCAAGGGGTATTTTTGTACTGCACACATTATAAGGGGATATTTTTTTGTAGTCGTCCCCATTGTAAGGGAGTATTTTTTGTAGTGGCACACATTATAAGGGGGTATTTTTGTAGTGGCACACATTATAAGGGGGGACTTTTTATATGGGCACACATTATAAGGGGGGATTTTTGTGCTGGCGCACATTACAAGGGGATATTTTTTGTACTGGCACGCATTATAAAGGAGATATATTTTGTGCTGGCACACATATAAAGGGGTATTTTTGTACTGGCGCACATTTCAAGGGGATATTTTTTGTTCTGGCACACATTATAAGGGGGTATTTTTGTACTGGCACACATTATAAGGGGGGATGTTTTGTGCTGGCATACATTACAAGGGGATATTTTTGTGCTGGCACACATTATAAAGGGGTATTATTGTACTTTACCCATTGTAAGGGAGTATTTTGTGTACTGGCACACATTATAAGGGGGTATTTTTATGCTGGTGCACATTACAAGGGGATATTTTTTGTACTGGCACACATTAAAAAAAAGGGTATTTTTGTACTGCGCACATCATAAAGGGATATTTTTTGTACTGGTTCCCATTGTAAGGGAGTATTTTCTGTACTGGCACACATTATAAGGGGGTATTTTTGTACTGGCACACATTAAAAGGGGATTTTGTATATTGGCACACATTATAAGGGGGTATATTTGTGCTGGCACACATTATAAGGGGGTGTTTTTGTACTGGCACACATTAAGAGGCTTTTTTCTGCTGGCATCAATTAGAGGAAAATCATTACTACTCGGGGACTACAGGGAACATGATTACTAGTATGGGCACACTGGGGGCATTATTACTATTGTGTACGCTGTTAACATAAGTGCACTGTGGCAGAGAATTATTACTATTGCTTAGCACCAATATTTTAGAGGGACATTATATTTACATTATTAGTGTCAGGGACATAATTTCCTGGGTGCAGTTATTGTTTAGGCACTGTGTGGTAATAATTATTGAAGAGGACACTATCTGCTTGGTACTAGTATTTTTAGGGGCAGTGTTTCTGCAGTATAATATCGAGCAGAACAGCGGGCACAGTATTGGGTTTGGCAGGATAGGGTGTTAAGAAGGTGGGGAGGATGATGGAAAAGTAGGAAACTAAGATTTCTGTTTGTCAACTCTGCAGAGACAAGAGATGGTTGAAAGAAATCATTATGGTGGTCTCGTCTGAAAGGACAAGATAAGGAAAGCTGATGTCAGACAACACATCGCTGGATGTAAGAGGTATGTGGCAGCGTATTACTCTGTACGTTTTGTAGCACTGTATGTATTGTTTTCCAAGTATGTCTTTAAGGGTCCATTCACACGTCCGTGTGTGTTTTGCAGATCCGCGGATCCACAAAACACGGACATCGGCGATGTGCATTCCGCAATTTGCGGACCGCACATCGCCGGCACTACATAGAAAATGCCTTTTCTTGTCTGCAATTGCGGACAAGAATAGGACATGTTCTATTTTTTTCGGGAAAGCAATTGCAAACCCGTCTGTCCCCATTGAAATTGATGGGTCCGCAATTCCGTTCCACAAATGCGGAACAGAATTGCGGACGTGTGAATGGACCCTAAGAGTAGGGCTGCAAATAAGGGGTTAGGTTGAGAATTTGCTATGGGGGGTGCATTTTCAATTTTTGGCATCAGGCAGCAGAAATCCTAGGCGCACCATTGCCACAAAGCAGTTTGAAAGCACTGAGGGAAGGGGGCCCAAGCTGAACACTTGCACCAGGGCCCACGAGCCTTTAGCTATGCCCCTGCATGTAGGTGATATGTGCCAGCAAAGGGGAGGTGAAACCAAAATTCAGGATACAGCTGGTGAAGTTTGTTGAGCCTGCACAGTAAAAAGTCCTACATTGTAGTAGACAATGTATGTCCTGGGGAGGGTAATAGCAGAAACAGAGGTGTGTACAGATCTAGGTGGGGAAACCTAGCCAGCTGTGTCCCACTCAATTCAAAGAGAAGGAACTGTGCAGAGTGTGAGTACTGGGCAGAAGGCTGCAAGCTAACGTCACATTACAGAGCCAGTCCGCAGCCTGTGTACCAGCCCCATAAATGAGGAGCGGTTTGTAAGAGGGGAGCAGCGTGATATCAGTATATGCACTGGATTAAAATTTAGTGCGAGTCCAAGACATTAAGCTAAAAGGCAGGGACATAACTAGAAGTGACTGGGCCCCACAGCAATTTTTTGTATGGGGCCCCCCACCCCGAGCACTTCACAACTCACGTGCCAGGGGGGCAGAGGGACCAGGGCAGCATAGACAAGGGCTGGGGGAAGAGGGGGGGGGGGTTGCTGCAGAATTGTGCTTTCATGTGTAATATACCCGAAGAGGTGAATATGACGTAACGCTACATTGTATATACAGCACAGTATGACCCCTGCTGTAGGATAGGTGCCCATTCTATGTATTGCTGCAGGGCTGACATCGACTGTCCCAATGGTCTGAGCCCCTAATAACCACAGCTCACTGTCTCCATACATAAGAGAAGCCTACAAGTAGCCAGGTTTTAGGCAGGAAATGCTCCATTCATATGTCCTACGGTAATGGCTAAATACTATACTTGGCAAGGACCTAATGACGTCACAACATCACGTGGCACTCCCAGATCACGTGGATCAGAAACAGGAGAGTAACGTGCTTTTTCACATGGATCATGGAGTTCGCAAGTGTCAGCAGCGCAGGAGAAGTATGCGGAACCTACTCATGTAGTAACTTATTCTGAACTGAGATGTGGGGGGGACTGTACTCTGAGATGTGGGAAGGGACTGTACACTGAGATGTGGGGGGACAGGACTGGTACACACTGAGATGTGGGCGGACTGTACATTGAGGTATGGGGGGGGCTGTACGCTGAGATGTGGGAGGGACTGTACACTGAGGTGTGGGGGGGATTGTACACTGAGATGTGGGCGGACTGTACATTGAGGTATGGGGGACTGTACGCTGAGATGTGGGAGGGACTGTACACTGAGGTGTGGGGATTGTACACTGAGATGTGGGCGGACTGTACATTGAGGTATGGGGGACTGTACGCTGAGATGTGGGAGGGACTGTACACTGAGGTGTGGGGGGGATTGTACACTGAGATGTGGGGGGACTGTACATTGAGGTATGGGGGGGACTGTACGCTGAGATGTGGGAGGGACTGTACACTGAGGTGTGGGGGGGATTGTACACTGAGATGTGGGGGGACTGTACATTGAGGTATCAGGACCACCTCCAGGAGCTGGAGGACAAATTCACGGCCCCCCAGGGGGAGCCCGGTGCCGGCCAGGGCCACATCGACGACATTTAATCCAAATACATATTCAATAGATGTGTATAATGAGACTACTATAATGAGGTGTGGGGGGACTGTACACTGAGATGTGGGGGGAATGTACACTGAGGTATGGGGCAAAGAGAGATGTCGGAGGCAGCCTGTCCGGATGAAATCCCATTATTTTGGGAACTGCTCACATGAAAAAACGTGGATACATAAGAGTGCTACGTTTCGGCTCTCACACATCCTTTGTCAAGCATAATGTGCTCAATACATACATAAGTTTATAAAGTGAAGACTCCACCCCTTCTCAGAGATGTGTCCAATCACTGCATTTCATTATAGACAAGTGATGTAAAAGGTTAAAATTTCTCAGCCAATCAAAGTAAGGCTAAACAGCTGATGTGCATACAATACATCCCCTATAATAGACAACATTCTCACCTGATCATAAACAGTGAAAAAGCAAATAGTATTGTGTTGCACGCTTGTCTGCGCGTCCCTCGATCTCCACTGCGCATGTCATGCAAAAAGGAAGTGGAGAATCACGTGACTACAACAGTCACATGACCTCCTATAGCAACGCGTCCTGTATCCAGTATACACAACTGAGCAGAGGGGAGTTACCTCACGTGATTAATCACATGATCGCAGACAAACAAGTCCTTGCGATTAGAGATGAGCGAACTTTAAAAAAAAGTTCGGCGTTCGGGTTGTGGTAATCGCCGCATCCCGTTATGGATTCCACTACCGCGGACTATCAAATCCAGTGCTGAGCCACGCCCCCTGCACTGATCACATGACGGTGACGTCACCCCAGGTCCTTCGGCTGTTCAACAGTTCGGGTTCGTGGAAGCCGCCCCCTATGGATTCCATATGCCGGGATAGTCCGCGGTAGTGGAATCCGTAATGGGATGCGGCGATTACCACAACCCGAACGCCGAACTTTTTTTTAAAGTTCGCTCATCTCTACTTGCGATCATGTAGAAATTAGCTCAATCGCAAACATGACACATTGTCTCTCAAGCACCGATCACACATCCATTGCAGAAACGGTTCCTTCATGGATGTCTACCTAATAGCGTGCAGTGGATACGGACAAACAGCACACCTGAACCGCAACCTATTGTTTTGGTCAAGCGTGCATCATGAAATAATGCCGTGTACATTGTGAATAAGTGCCCACTAGACATTAATACTTTATATCACAATCTAAAAAACTTTATGTATATAAAAACACAAATCACTGAGTACAATTCAGCAGAGTACATCATGGATGCATCACACAGACCCCACGCTGAATTCAATATTCAACCCATAAGGTTGAAGGGCTTTTAATTCGAATATCCATTTAAGCTCTTTTCTACGTAGGAGATGGTCTGTCACCCCCTCGTCTCATTTTACCCACCGAATCAATAATGCGGAAGCGTAATTGGTTAACCGAGTGCCCACGCTCCACAAAATGTTTAGCTACTGGTTTATCAACAAGACATTTCCTTATGTTGCTCTTGTGGGAATTAATCCACTCACGTGCCTCCATGGTAGTCTCACCTATGTAGATGAGTCCACACGGGCACGTGATCATGTAGACAACATCACGGGACCTACATGTAAAAAACGCCCTAATTTTGTAAGATTTACCGCTGTAGGGATGGAAAAAGACATCTCCCTTAGTCATATTACCACAATTACAGCAACCAAGGCAAGGGTAGCAACCCATCTTTCTTGGTGCTAGATATGTTTGTCCATCCCCACTGGACTCTGTGACCTTCGTTTTGACCAGTTTGTCACGTAGATTTGTTCCCCTCTTGTATGCCATCATGGGCAACTTGTCAAATTCCTGTATCTGAGGTAGCCCTTTCTGTAAAATATGCCACTCCTTACGTATCCTTGTGTGATTTTCCCACTGAGAGCACCATAAGTGGACACAAAAGGGATCCGTTTATTTTCATTTTTCACTGTCCTACCCTGAAGCGTAGATTCTCGGTCAACCAATGTCATTTTGTGTTTTGTCCTTTCCACTAGTTTCCGTGGGTACCCCCTATTTAGGAATTTTCTCCCCATCTCATCAACTCTATCTTCAAATTGTTCATCATCCGATACCACTCGTCTCACCCTCAACAATTGGCTCCAGGGGAGGGACTCCACCATACGATGTGGATGGTTGCTGTCATATCTTAATAGGTTGTTTCTATCTGTGGGCTTGTGGTAAATATCTGTCACAACCGTGCCTTCATTGATATGCACCATCATATCTAAGAACTGTAATTCAGTATGGGATACCGTGATGGTGAATTCCAAACCCGGAACCATACTATTCAAATACTGATGAAGCAGATGTAGCTCATCAAGAGAACCATCCCATATCACAAAAATGTCGTCAATGTAGCGCCACCAGCACCGGGCTCCCCTAAACAAGGGTGACCTATATATGAATCTGTCCTCCACCTCCACCATGAACATATTAGCATACGTGGGTGCCACGTTCGAACCCATGGCCACACCACGCTGCTGCTGGTAGAAGGAAATAATTCCGCTTCAGGACCACCTCCAGGAGCTGGAGGACAAATCCACGGCCCCCCAAGGGGAGCCCGGTGCCGGCCAGTGCCACATCGACAACATTCAATCCAAATACATACTCAATAGATGTGTATAATGAGACTACTCTAATGAGGTATGGGGGGACTGTAAACTGAGATGTGGGGGGGGACTGTACACTGAGGTGTGGGGGGGAACTGTACACTGAGATGTGGGGGGACTGTACACTGAGGTGTAGGGGGAACTGTACACTCAGGTGTGGGGGGGAACTGTACACTGAGGTGTGGGGGGAACTGAACACTGAGGTGTGGGGGGACTGTGCACTAAGATGTGGGGGGACTGTACACTGAGGTGTGGAGGGGACTGTACACTAAGATGTGGGGGGGGGGGCAACTTACTGTGAACTGGCTATATACTATTTCAGTTACATGTCCTACCTCAGGAGATGGTAGTTCATAGTGAGCAAAAGGACCTTTCATGATGTGAGGAGCACGCGATCAGTCACATGAGTGGGCGGAGTCAGGCTTTGGGCTGTGCTGGAGAATGTGTTGCTGCTCACATTTGGTCACACAGGGGGCGGGCAGGGGGTGGTGTTTGGTGGTGATGGACAGGCCAGGCCCCCAATTGGAACTGCACTGTATGTGAAGGGGCCTGGCCTGAAAAACTATTAGATAATTAGGAAACTTTGTGCCTCACGCTGCTGGGCGCCAGGCCCCTTGTCAGCCGGGCCCCGAAGCAGCTGCTTCCCCTGATGTTACGCCACTGCTAAAAGGTCACCTGTAATGACTGTACATACGGACAGACCAGGACAGTGAGTCCCTGAAGTAGAAACCAGCCCGCTTTCCCTACCTACTTGCAGTGTAAGCCCTAAATGGCAGAACAGCAACTGGACGACAGTCCCTACAGTAGTATAGGTGCAGGACACACGACACGGACAACACAAAGACAGAGTACTATGAAATGGGTCAGAACCAGATGGGCTACGCAGTACCAAAACATTAGACAGAGAGAGGTCCGAAGACAAGCCGGGGTCAGGAACACTGGGAACAAATAGCAATACAGAAACCAAGAACAAGGTGGAGAAAACAAATACTATCACTTTCAATCGTGTATGGCCAGGAAGGGATTTAAATAGAGCACAGAGTCCTTAGATCAGAACCTGATAGGTCCATTCACTCAGCAGCCAGTCCATCAGTCAGAACACTAGCACAGAGGAATAGAGCAGCTGAGCAATCAACCCACTGCTAATCTCCCCCAACACATGCCCGCTGCGGAGAGAAAGAGCATTGCGTCCTGTAGCTAAGGATGCTGTCACGCCATCAGAGGGCGTGGCTTAGCAGCGGGTCTCTCCCGGGCCAGTAAGTTTATCACAGCACCTGGTTTAAGGACTTTTGAATGGTATCCTATAGAAGAATACTGACTGCTGTGCATTGCTGTGGAAGTCCCTGAGACCTGATTATTGTAAAAGAAATTGAAGACTACCTATTTTTTTTCTGTGTCTTTTCATATTTTTTTTTTTCCAGCCTATATGGGGAACCACTCACTTCAATGGGACCACAAAGAAACAGAAATTACTCCATGTGCATCCCGTATCCATATGTCCACATGGCAGTTCCGTAAAAAAATAGAACATGTCCTATTATTGTCAAAGATAGGACTGATCTATTAGGGGCCGGCCCTTCCGTTCTACAAAATACGGAATGTATACAGGCGGTATCCGTGTTTTGGGGATCCACAATTCGCAGACCGCAAAACAGCCAACAGCTGTGTGCATGAACCCTTAGGCCTCTTTCACACGAGGCGGGATAAGCAGATGATTGGACCATGTGACCCAGTGACATCACCGAAGGTCCTTTACCCCCCAGCTGAAGACAAAACAGGAGACCGGCAGCTACGCGATCAATTGGAGGAGGTGAGTTAATTATTATTTTTTTTAACCCTCTATTGCCCTTTTTACTTAGCATTCTGTTTAGAATGCTATTATTTTCCTTTATAACTTTTCCTTTATGTTCAAAGATCCCGATTGTCTGCTAGCAACCATGTGGGAAAATCACAGTGCACCCGCACTTGCTTGCGGATGCTTGCGATTTTCCCGCAGCCCCATTTACTTCTATGGAGCCTGTGTTGCGTAAAAAACGCAGAAAGTAGAGCATGCTGCGATTTTCACGCAACGCTAAAGTGATGCGGGAAAATCACCGCTCATGTGCACAGCCCCATAGAAATGAATGGGTCCGGATTCAGTGCGGGTGCAATGCGTTCACATCACACATTGCCAGCTGTCAGGGGTGTCAGAAGCTGGGCGCTGCAGTCCTGTCTCACTGACCGCTCAGCTCCCCGCACTCCTTCTTTTCTTCAGGCCGCCCTCACGCACAGAATGGTGAAGCAGGAAGACTTCTCAATGCTCCACGATTCAGCCTGCAGGCACGAGGGCGTTGTCGTTACGCTCAAAGGCTTAACGCCCCCGTTGCTCCTAGAGGCTCATTTGCATATATTAAAACATTATTTTTCTCAGCAATGCGGGCACATATGAACATGGGACCAACACAGATGCCTTCAGCTGCCAAGCGCACATGTAACAGGTAGGGTTGTTTTGATACCAAAATTTTGATTCGGTTTCGATACCATAAAAAAGTATTGCGATACTTGATACCATTCGATACCACGCAAAAAAAAGAAAACACCAAAAAAAGCCGCGTGCGTTCCGCATTTTATGGAACGTCCAGCACATAATCGAACAGTTCCATCCTATTTTTTTACCGCATGGGAGATTTTTTAAAATATTTTAATAGTTTGGACTTTTTGGACATGGCGATAAGTGATATGTTTATTTATTGTTTATATATTTTATATGTAAAATTGGGAAAGGGGGTGGTTTATACTTAATATTTTATTTTTTATTTTTACTTTTTATTAAATAACTATTTCCCCTCTTAGGGGCAGAACCTGGGATCTTTTGATCCCTTCTCCTATTCACCCTAATAGAGATCTATTAGGGTGAGTAGGATCTCACACTCCCCTGCGGTCCTGTGCATAGTACACACAGCAGCAGGGAACTTACCATGGCAGCCAGGACTTCAGTAGCGTCCTGGCTGCCATGGCACTGACCGAGCCCCAGCATTACACTGCTGGGGCTCCGATCAGAAGAGAGGAGGTGGGGGGACCCTATGGCCACTGCAACCAATGATTTTTAATACTGGGGTGGGGGGTGGGCTGGTGCGCTGCCCCACCAATGTTTTTATTACTGGGGTTTATTACACTGAAATCCCCCAGTGTGTAATGGCGGCGGACAGCAGGTTGGGGGGGAGGGCGCACTGCACCACCAATGTTAATTAACGTTAAAATACAGGAGGCAGCGCGCTCGTTCTGTGATACTAGACTGTGCAGCAGCGCAGCCAGTGTAGAAAACCAAATCCCGGTATCGAACCAATACCGAATGGGTATTGAAATCTCGATACCCGAAACAACCCTAGAAACAGGTCAGCCAGAGTCATAGGTGCAAATCTGCAGACGGATGCTTTGTAAAGGACGTCCATGCTCCGTCTAAGGGGCAGGGCTATAGTGGGGGAAGTCACATGATTGCCAGATGGAACGCCTAACTCCATCTTTGTACGCCTGATAGTTGTTGCTACTTGTGACGCTCCCCAGATCAAAAACGGAAGTGGAATCCAAAACTAAAATGACGTATTAGTGAGTTGTTTGGTGAAAACATCATTATGTTCATATACTTTTATATGACTGCACAACCCTTTAACTTCTGACGTACTCAGGGTCAATTATACATAATTGTGGAGCATATTTCTAAAACTGTTCTTGCCTTTAGCAACCAATCACAGCGCAGCTTTCATTTCCTAAACTGCTCTTGTAAAATGAAAGCTGCACTGTGATTAGTTGCTATGGTCAATAAAGACATTTCTTTCTTT
>CM065590.1:45559283-45578187 GCA_033119425.1 Bufotes viridis | reverse complement strand
TATAGATCATGTCCTATTCTTGTCCGTTTTCTGGACAAGAATAGGCATTTCTATAATGGGCCACCTGTACCATTCTGCAAATTGCGTAAGGCATACGGGCGGCATCCGTATTTTGCGGACTGCAAAACACAGCACGTTCGTGTGCATGAGCCCTAATGCGGAGATCAGTAACCTCCAGTACTCAGCTTTTCTGAAACTACAACTCTCAGAATCCTCCTTTCACTTCTTAGGGAGTTACAAGAACAGCTAAGTATGCATGCTGGGAGTTGTAGTTTCACAGCAGCTGTAGTGCCTAATGTTGCTGAGCCCCTGCCCTAATGGTTGTGTTGCAGGTTTCCTTATTGACTACAATGGGGAAAACTGCAGCTTGAAAACTGTCCGGGCTGTGCGTCTAAGGCACCATTCAGACGACAGTATGGGCACCGACGCGCCATGCCCGTGTTATGTACCGCAAACAGAGAGTCCGCAATACACAGGGTCCTGCCGTGTGAACTCTGTGCTGCCCTGCGGAGCCATTGACTTGAATGGGTCCGCGATTTGCAACATACGGCGAAATATAGGACATGTTCTATCTTTTGCGGTGCGCAGGCACGGATCAGAAGTCCACGGAAGCGCTTCATAGCTTTTCTATGGGCTTCCGATCTGTGCGTCCGCTGCACAAAAGATACGACCTGTCCTATCTTTTGCCGTATGTTACAGATCGTGGACCTATTCAAGTCAATGGGTCTGTACCGCAGCACAGAGTTCACACGGCCGGTGCCCGTGTATGTTGGACACGCAGCCATACAATCACCTGAATAAGGCTACACCGTGAAAAGTGTCACACAAACAAAGATCACTATGTAGCAGTGCAGCCTCAAAACATAATGGAAACAGATGGGTTTTCAGCATGATTTGAGAACAGAATCGCGAAATCACCCAATACAGCTAGATTTTCTATGGTTACACGATACCATGTAGCCCCAGGTGTAAAGTCATGGGTGGAGGATTTGTAAAAAAATGACATACAGGAAAACTGGCTTAGTTTCCCATAGCAACCAATCCGATTCCACCTTTCATTTTTCACAGCTCCTTTGGAAGATGAAAGGATCAATCTGATTGGTTGCTATGGGCAACTAAGCCAGTTTTCCTTTGCACCAGTTTCCAGAAATCTCCCCCACGGTTTTCTATTTTTTCTATCTTCTTTGGGCCTCATGCACAACCATATGCGTTTTGTGGTCTAAAAAATATGGATGACGTCCGTGTGGTGTGTGTTTTATTTCTTTGTGGACCCATCGACTTCAGTGGGTCCGTGGTCCGCATTTTGCAGCCAAGAATAGGACATGTTCTATCACTTTGCGGAACGGACACACGGATGCGGACATCGTTTTTGTTTTTTTTCCCTTTCCTTTTTGCAATCCTCAAAAATGCTTATTGGACACCAATACAAAATGTGGGGTCTTGTGGGTGAGGCCTTACAAAACCGCTGGTCAGTCTGCTTTCTAGTTTAGCTTGTAAGCAGGATATGCAGCCAGAGGAGAATCCAGTATCCTAATGGGTGGGTTTTTATCCGTACAGTGCCCCCTATTGGTCTTTTACATGTTTTATCAACAAAACTGGATCCACGCAGTAGGTCATCATATTCTGTTGTATAGCTTTCAGTAGAGTGCTACCTAAAATGTAAAAGAGAATCTATTAAATTAAACCTGAATTTCAAGCGGTTGTCCAATTACAAGCACTTATCCTCCGATAATTGTCTGATCAGCGGTAGTCAGACCTCCGCTGCTCTGCCGGAAATAGCTGAGCACTTGTACTTGGCTATCTCCTGCAGTCCCATAAAGCTCCGTTTGATCAGAGGACACAGAGGTCCCATTTTCGTCGCTAGCTGATGGACCCCCGATGATCAGACACACATCCCTTATCCTGTAGCATACAGTACCTCCCCACCATCCTGGATTTCAGTGGCTGTCCCGCAGTCCCTGGCCTCTGCCTCCTTAGGACACAGAGACAGTTTATTGCAATGGTGAAGCAGAGAGCAGTCCTCTCGCTGCTTCACCCTTCAGCTCAGGTGCGGGCGCTCCTGGCAGACATGATGTGGTCACATATTGCCCTGATGGGCTGTGTAGGAGGAGCGGGAATCAGTGTGATCCTCCTACACAGCCCAGCAACGCAATATGTGACCACATCATGCCTGCTGGGGAGCGCAGGATGTGCCCAATCATCGGGGGAACGCCTAGGTGAGAATTTCTTTTTTTTCAGTTTATTAACAGAGGTGGTCACAATGTGGGCATAACTACTGAAAGGGGGGCACAATGTGGGCATTACTACTAAAAGGGGGGCACAATGTGGGCATAACTACTGAAAGGTGGTCACAATGTGGGGTTAACTACTGAAAGGGGGTCCCAATGTGGGCATTACTACTAAAAGGGGGGCACAACTTGGGCATAACTACTGAAAGGTGGTCACAATGTGGGGGTAACTACTGAAAGGGGGTCACAATGTGGGCATTACTACTAAAAGGGGGGCACAATGTGGGCATAACTACTGAAAGGTGGTCACAATGTGGACATTACTACTGTGAAGGGGACATAACTACTAAAAGGTGGTCACAATGTGGGCATAACTATTTTGAGGGGGCACCATGTGGGCATAACTACTGAGAGGGGGCAAAATGTGGGCTTTACTACTGAGAGGGGGCAAAATATGGGTATTACTAGTGTGAAGGGGGCACAATGTGGGCATAACTACTGAGAGGGGGTAAAATGTGGGCTTTACTAGTGTGAAGGGGGCACAATGAGGGCATAACTACTGTGAGGGGGCTCAATGTAGAAATGACTTCTGGGTGGAGGCACTAAGGGGGCTGAGCGAGATTAGGTGTACATAGGTATGCACTGGGTGGAGTTAGAGGTGTGGCTTATTATAAATTTTGCCATGGCACGCTGCTGCTATTGATCCTCTTTGTCATTTTCAAAAGTTGGGCGGTACGGATACGTTTTTGTAACTTAGATTCGGAGCCCCATTGAGGACATAGTGATCCTAATGTCTGTAAAATGCTGCAGAATATGTCAGCGGTATATAAGTGCTTAGAAAAAAAAGGACAACCCTCTAAAGAGACATTTCTGCCACTTGTAAATAGTGTGACTTGCAGGCTATGTCTCTTTTTTCCAACATGGTAAAATAGTGTAAGGCTTCCTACAGTCGCAATGGATCCGGAAGCCTCGGTCTGAGGTTCCATTCACATGTCCGTAGTTCAATGTGGCCGCAAAAGATGCGGAACAGCACACTCGTGTGCTGTCCGCATCTGCGGTTCCGTTCTGTAGCCCCGCAAAAAGATGGCATTTCTATCCATTTGGCCGGCCATGTGCAGTCCGCAAAAATGCAGGCGCAGCACTGCAACCGATATGCGTGTGTTTAACGGACCGCAAAAGCACTTACAGGCGTCTGAATGGACCCTAACTTTGGCGCATATAACACGTAATGAACAGCCTCATCAGGGATCTATGGCGCTGTTACCTCAGGCCATGACACACGTGTTCAGTCTGGAAATATGTGCCTGGACTTAAGGATGCCGGCATGAGGTCTTTAAAAAAAAAGTTGTGGGGTCCTTTTTAAATGTGGCGCTCAGTTCAGAAATCTATCATAATTGAATTGCCTCAAAATTGTAGGGCACTTTTACTTGGGCCTAGGCGCAGTAGCGATCATTCATCCCCATACAGAGAAGATAATTGCCTGCCCATTGGCCGTATAAAATGGGCCTTTACGACCATCGTCACCCAGCTGTTATGTTCAGCACGTGGTACATCAAAAAAAATCAACTGAATTAAAAGAGATGACAAATTTCAAGAGAATGCAGTCCTGAGGCATGGGACACTGAAGGGTCTTGGTGAGAAACATCCTGGAGGGGACATCCTGTCCTAACTAACAATACAATGGTGGTGACTGGACAGACCTGTCTTATCAGAATACAGTAGGGCTATGGTTTGCACTGAGGTCCATCTGGGTCTCTACTTACAGGATCCTCATCTCTCAAAGCGAAGAGCAGCTACAAAAAGTTTATCTCACGCTATCCTGCATTAGGGCTCTTTCACACTTGCGTTTTTGTTTTTCCGGCATAGAGTTCCGTCGTCGGGGCTCTATGCGGGTAAATCCTGATCAGTTTCATCCCCATGTATTCTGAATGGAGAGAAATTCGTTCAGGATGCATCAGAATGTCTTCAGTTCAGGACGAATGTTTTTGGCCGGAGAAAATACTACAGCATGCTGCGCTTTTTGCTCCGGCCAAAAATCCTGACCATTACTGCTGCAAGGCCGGATCCGAAATCAATGCCCATTGAAAAGCATTAATCCGGATCTGGCCTTAAACTAAGCAGTTTTTGGGCGCATTTTCAAGCAAGTGATGCTTGAAATCACCGCTCATCTACAGCCCCATTGAAGTGAATGGGTCCGGATTCAGTGCGGGTGCAATGCGTTCACCTCATGCATTGCAACCGCGCAGAATCTCGACCGTGTGAAAGGGGCCTTAGAGGCCTTTTATGATGTGTCTGCAGGCACCACGTGCCATCTATCCCCCATTGGTGGCTTTGCTAAAAGAAATGTGTAAATGTGTGGTATATGTTTTCTTACTGGATTGCTCTGCACAGAATAGCGTATGCTTCTGCGCTGTGCATAAAGTAAACAAAAAAACATAAACCCCCAGCGAGATATCTGTATGAAGACATATAAAACCTAGAGAAGCTGCACTCCCCCTGTGTCCAGGCGCTATGTGTCAGCAAGAGGAAGTGGAACCAAAGATCAGAAGACAGTTGGGAAAGTTTTTAAAGAGGACCTTTCACCAATATAATACTCCCAAAATAACCCTCCTACCGGATAGTGCGTCATCCACTGATGTTCCCCATTTATTTATTTTTTTTAAATCGACCCCTAATTCCTTCCTAATTGCCCAGTTTCTTCTGCCGCCTCATATGCAAATGAGGCGGACTTTTGTATGGGGCGTTGCTAAACATCCTGGTTGGGGCGTGTGTGCTGGCTTCCCCGGCTGAGAGAGCAGCCAATCGCAGCGCTGGTCTCTCAGCTAGGGAGAAGGAGCTCAAAGGGGAACATCAGTGGATAACGCGCTATCCGGTAGGAGGGTTATTTGGGAGAGTGTTATATTGGTGAAGGTCCTCTTTAAGCCTGAAAAGGGATAAGTCTTATACTGTAATAGACAGAAACAGAGGTGTCTGTGCAGTATACCAGACCAACAGGGGAAATGTCTCTGTGAGGTCACGGTGTGAGTATAGGTAGGCTGAGGGTAAAAACAACACAGTTCTTGGTTACTCACAGTTTTGTCGTCCCTGGGCAGGCCTGCACAGATGAGGGGGAGAACAGCACTGGGTTCTCCGGGGCACACTCTATTACAGGGGACACCGGCCAGGTGGTGCTTTGAGGTGCCCTTGATGGTAACTGGGTTTAGTGTGCTTTGGCGGCTGGGCCTCTGGATTAAGTAAAGTCATGACGCCAGTACCGTTACAGTACAACAATGATGAGAGTAGTAGTGAAGAAATTGAAGAGTGAGACAAGTTAAATCCAACTCACAGCTTTTACTGTTCGAAGGTTCTTAGTAGAAAATGACATCCAAATATATCAGTCTTTATGCATATAGAGGAGGACTGCTGTAAATCCACTGTAACAGACTTTTTGTGGCTAGATAGATGACAGGCTTAAGAGGACTCTTTCATCTGAAAATCCATTAAAATACAAATATCCATTTACATGGCGGCCCCTGGTGGTGCTGTTTCAGCTTTTCATTTCTTCCAAAATGTGCCCCTGTTGGTCCTGCAGTGAGCCCACGCAACAATTCGCGCCTCATATGCAAATAAGCCATTCGGTTCAACTGAGCGCCATCTTTGGAAGTCCACTGGGAATCCAAGATGGCGCCCGGCTTAGAGCTGTGAAATCGCTCGAGTTCTCAAGAATCTCGCGAGAACTCGAGCTTCTTCTCCCTGGCTGAGAGCGGGCGCTTAATTGAATGCGCTCCGTGCCAGGGAGTAGAAAAGCCACGCCCAGGAGAACTTTTGCAGGACCGCCCAGTTGAGCGAATGGCTCATTTGCATATGAGCGCTGAATTGTTGCGAGGGCCACTGATGACAAACGGAGGCACATTTTGGAAAATGAAAGCTGAAACAGCACCACCAGGGGCCGCCATGTAAGTGGATATATGTATTTTAATGTGCATTTTCAGATGAAAGGTCTTTAAGTTCAGCTAAGTTAGTGATAATATGGCTGACTGGTATCTAGCTCCTTGCCTTATTCTAATCCCAGTAACGGTGGTTTCTGATCCTTCCTTCTACATAAGTGCAAATAACAGCTGGCCTGGCTATAAAATATATTGTAGGTGAGGCTGCCGGAAGCTCAAATCCTTCACCTGCGTACAAAGGCGCCTAAAAGCCCAGTATAATGGCTATTGTCCTTCCTTAGTCTTTATACAGTTAAAAGCAATCTTTCACTTGTCACCCGGAAGAGTGGACAGTAGAAGAAGGTCTCACCTCAGCCTTGTTCCTTGGCTTATAACTTGGGAAAAGAACACTTGGCTACTCTGGACCGTGAAGCCCATGAGAGAGAGAGAACTGAGAGGGGGCCTCTCTCTTTCCCCCTGCTCCTCACTCCGCTACAACTCACATCTCTGCAACTAACAACTCTAAAACTGACTGACTAGGCCTGACCTGAGTCATATATAGACTATGGTGCTATCCCCATCTAGTGGTGGGTGTATGTACTGCACCTAACAGGCTGTTACCAGGGATTTCACAGTATAAACCACATATAAATGTATAAATTGCATGAAATGCAATATGACACTAAGATACAACAACTTTGCAGTGCCCACATATATTAGTGGGACGCTGCATCTGCAGAACCTAGGAGGGGAAAGCTAGCCTCCAAGTGTGTCCTGCTCAGGTCAGAGAGGAAGAACTGTGTAGAAGACTGCAAACTAAAGTCATATTACAGAGCCAGACCACAACCTATGTACCAGCCCCATAACTGAGGATTGTAAGAGGAAGCGGCGTGTTATCAGTACAAGCACTAGACTGAAACTCAGAGTGAGTCCAAGATATTAGCGAAAAGGGCACCTGGTGTAAGGACTGTTGAACTGTATCCTGTAGAAGAACACTTACTGCTGTGCATTGCTATGGATGTCCCTGACACCTAAATGTTGTTTCTAGAGACTGTTCACGTATATAATTTTATGGGGCATGCAAGTTGTGTGCTGGTGCACCTGAATCATACAATTATTCAGTTAAGATCTGGTGATTCGTGTCCGTTGGGGCACAGAAGAGCTGTAATACCGTGCACCGCCCACCCTCCACCTGTTCAGTCGCGATGTTGGTTGTAGGGGTGTTGTTGCCCATTTGCTGGGAGGACTTGTTTATGACTGCAGTATGATATAATGGTTTTCACTATTTAATTAAAGGATATATTATTTTATTTTTATTCTGGTTGTTATTTATTCATTTTTAACCCTAAATAAACATCTCGGCCAATTTTATTTACACAAGGAAGTGTATGTGTCTTTATTTATTGTCTTTTGTATTACTTGCTTGTTAAGTAATGGGAGTCACCCTGCCATGAGCCCTTATTGTCAGGTTTCCCACAGATTACAGCTGGTTGCTGGGGATGACTGTGATATAATAAGGGCTCTTCGTCTCCACTGTCTCCAGTGGGAGAGATATGAGTAGAAGTGGAGACTGATTGAGGCCCTATGCTTGTTCCAGTTGTTTTCAATCCACAAGTTGTACCGAGGGAACACGGGCTGTAGCTCCCCTACAGTAACTCCTAGAAGGAGAGGCTACTGACAGACAATCATCGCTCTGGAAGCTGGGAACACCATGATTCTCAGCCCAGTGATCTCCATCCTGCCACAACAAAGCCTGGAGGATCCAAACCAGGAATTGAGTGATCTTGGTCAGCAATTTCACCCTGTCTGGGAGGCTAAGATCAGCAGATGTTGAACCTACTGTTCAAGACTGCACCACTGGAGGTCATCAGAGGACCACCATGGAATTCCTGTAGGAGATCCAACTGCCAAGGATACCCCAGCCTGCGGATCAGATCTAAGGATCCAAAGGATAACAAGCCAGTGGCCTTGGGTACTGACCTGGTCTGAAGCTTCTCCTAACAAGAACAGGAAGATACAGGAGCCCTAAGAGCATCAGGAGGGTAGCAAGATTGGGACTGGCCCGTGTTTGTGTGTGTTTGTTGTTGGGCCCTGCACAGCCTCTTATCTTCAAGGACTCCCTGTCATGTAAGCCCAAGGTGTGCTTGTTATGCTATTCCTACCCTTTCTCAAGTTATTGCCAAGACCTTGCCTGAGATGATCCTGCAACGTTTGAAGCATCCAAACCCAAGGAATAGACTAAAACTAACCTGAGCTTTTGTGCCACCCATTTGTGTTTCCACAAGTGGAGATCCATGGTTCCCAAGTTCAGCAATGTTCAAGTTTGTACCCACCAAAAAGTGGTGACATGCCTAAGATTTGTGATACCAGGACTCCTGTTCAGAGCCTCAGGCCCCGGTAGTGGCCCTAATGACGTGTTGTGTCACGGTGTACTCCCTCAGGTTGTTACTCCTGGGGATCAGTGCAGTGGAAATGTAGTATTAAAGAATAAGGAAAGAAGTACAGTAAATGTATAAAAGTCTCTTTTACTAAATGCAATGTAACACTTCAAACACATTCATTAGCAGACAATTTTCAGTGCACCAGTATGGATATGGAGGTAGTTTGGTGACAATTTTAGTACTAGCCTACTGGTCACCTTTTAGCAGTGCCTGTAATCCTTTCATATGGCATAAATAGTACCAGATAAGTAATAGCTTTTGAGAAATTCTGGATTATTGGATAGCCATTGAAAATAGTATAAAATATAGGAGTTGAGAGGCTTATGTTTGAGACCTCAAGGAAGGCAACCCAAAATAAAATGCTAACCTAAAATAATCTTGTATTACTGCGGTTTTCTGTTTCTGGATTATCAAGATGGCAGATAATAGGAATACCATTGTGGAAAGGATAAAAGTAGCTGCAAGGTCCCTTCCTAGATAAAAGTCATATGACATCTAATCACTGCATGTAGACACAATGCCAAGTTAGTGCCATACATTGCCAAAATACCTACCGCCTGGAGTGCTATACTCTCTACCCTTATAATGTCCTATAAAGCTGGCTTAAGGGGCATGCCCATCTGGCATTGATGGCATATCGCGTAGGATAGGTGCGGGATGCAACCTTTGGGACTTGTCCTTACTCCAGAATGAGGCCCCAGTGATGAGAGAGCAGCTGGAGTATGTCGACTAATCTGTTTCCCACTATGGAACTTCTGAAAACTAGCCGAGTGCACTCATTCGGTTATTTCGAAAGTTCCATAGAAGTGAATGGAGGGCAAGCCACGGACCACTCTGGAGATAGAGGCAGGTCGAAGAGGTGGGACCCGCACCTATCTGACATTGATGGCATGTCCTAGCGATGTGCCATCAGTATCCCAGATGAGACTACCCTCGAAGTCAAATATTACCCGCATAGAAGTAATATGAGCGGAGACAATAAGTGGGGCTTATTAATAGAGTTTGCACTAAGAGGGTATCGACAATCAGGATCGGACTGGCCCACAGAGCAATCCTCCGGTGAGCCCAGGCTCTGATATCATGGTGGGCTCAAAACGTCCAGGAGCCAGTCACTTTCCACTAGGGTCTATTTCTTTGATTTAAAACCTTTTAGACATTATTGATAATATAGGGGTTGGGCCTTGAGAATAATTTCCTCTGGTGAGTCCAAGGAACCCCAGTCTGGCACTGGGCACAATGGTACTGGGCAGGATTGGACGTGTATGGACAGGGATTGGTTTTGCATAAAAGATGTTGCCGTGTCTTGAGATGTGTGCTATAGGATTGTCCCTCTTTGCGTTCTTTCAACAGGAGGTATGACTATGTACAGCATACAAGTCTATGAGGGCCTAAGAGAACTGGCAGCTCTGCCAGTACCAGACACAACACACAGGAACCACGCTGTGCGCCCATCATTCCAGGTATAGGTGTGGTGTGGACCCCACCATTGGACCACCACCTGTCAGACTGAATGGCATATCCTATGTCGTGTAGTTTGTCCTCTGTTAGTGTCTAGCATGTGTTAAGTGTACGCGGGGCACTGGGGTCTGTAATCCTGTAATGAATAAAACCCATTTATCTCATTATAGAGCATCCTGGTTATGTAACCGGCGTTACCGCATGTGGCAGCGCCACATCCCTCTTTAATTACCTTCATTAACTGTTTATTACAGCATCATCCTCCGCTCGGTTTCCTTCGCTCTACTCCTTTCCTTGACACAAATCACATTGTCTTGGTTAATCTGGGTCACAAAGTTTGTTTAGAGGGATCATGATGGACTGGATGAAAGCTGATGGCAAATGATCCACTTTGAAATGAATAGGATCCATCATTAAAGTTAACTAAAAAAGGAAGCATAAAACTTCCTTTAAAGGGTTAAATTAGTGGGTGCAGGGCAGTAGTGAGTTGATGGACACAGTATATGGTGCCCACTGTCCAAGATGTTTGGCACGTTGTGACGAGAGTCCTGCTGTGAGCACATCTCACTCCTGTCGTGACAGTTTGTTACAGTGTATCAGCGCAGGTAAAATGTAGCAGTCTGGAGCCCAAGCTGTTTAGCTCATAGAGGATAAGGCAAGACTGGACGCAAATGAAGCAAACCCTTTAAATGTGAGAAGTCTGAGGGGCAATCACAAAAACAGCTGTCTGCAGATGAGATACTGGCTTGGCTATAATCCTAAATTATGTCTCAAGGCCTGTCTAAAAGGTCAATCATTGACTTATAGGATAGCTACCTTACATCTGGTGGCACCAGAGGTCCAGTGTTCTTTTCTCTTTTAGGGCTCATGCACACGACTGTATATATTACGAGGTGCGCAAACACGGATCCGCAAAAAAAAACTGATGACATCCGTGTGACGTTTGTGTTACAGACAATAATAGGACATGTTCTATTTTTTTGCAGAATGGAAATGGGAACATATGGATACTGAATGCACACGGAGTAATTTCCGTTTTTTTTTTTGTAGCCCCATTAAAATGAATGGTTCTGCATATGGGCCGTAAAAAAAATGGAACGGACATGAACAAAAAATACGTTCATGTGCATTAGCCCTTAGAAAAAGAACATTTTCTCCCCCCAGAAGAGCACTGCATGGACTATAAGACTCCTTATAGATGTCCTCTGCAAGGAAAAATAGTGCCACAAATACAGGGTGGCCCATGAAAAAGTAGCCCGCCTCCAGTGATAGTATGGCAAGATGAATGAGCAAGTGCATTGTTTTTTTTTTTTTATTACCCACAAGCAGTGATTTTTACAGTATGTTAGAAAACTGCATTGCCCTCCAGTCAGGACAACCTATTTCTATATGTCCCGTGTGGGATTACGGATATCATAGAGGGGGGTTCCCTAAAGGTGCAACATAGCAAATCTCAAAATCTGTAATAGGGTCTTCACATACCGTGTGCCATTATAAGTCAGAGTGTGATGGATACTTATGCATTTCTTGGGAAGCTAAGAGTGAAGACCAAGGAGGGCCTACCACTATAAGAACCCTTTCACACGGGCGAGTTTTCCGCGCGGGTGCAATGCGTGACGTGAACGCATTGCACCCGTACTGAATCCGGACCCATTCATTTCTATGGAGCTGTGCACATGAGCGGTGATTTTCGCGCATCACTTCTGCGTTGCGTGAAAATCACAGCATGCTCTATATTGTGCATGCCCCATCAAGTGCGGATGCAGTGCGAGTTTCCCGAAAGGTTGCTAAGAGACGATCGGGATGGGGACCCGATCTTTATTATTTTCCCTTATAACATGGTTATAAAGGAAAATAATAGCATTCTCAATACAGAATGCTTAGTAAAATGTAGATTAAAGGGTTAAAAAAAAAAAAAAATTAACTCACCTTAGCCACTTGATCACGTAGTTGCCGATGTTTTCTCTCTTCTTCAATCATTAGCTGCTGTCTAAAGGACCTGTGATGACATCACATCACATGGTCCAATCACATGGTCCATCACTATGGTGATGGACCATGTGATTGGACAATGTGATGAGCGCAGTGACGTCATCACAGGTCCTTTAGCCGGCAGCTAATGATTGAAGAAGAGAGAAGAGATCGGCAACTACGCGATCAAGTGGATAAGGTGAGTTAATTTTTTTTATTTTTAACCCCTTAATCCACATTTTACTAAGCATTCTGTAGTGAGAATGCTATTATTTTCCCTTATAACCATGGGAAAATAATAAAATCTACAGAATACTCAACCCGAAACCGGACTTCAGTGATGAAGTCCGGCTTCGGGTTTGGGTACCAAACATGCCAATTTTTCCCACGCGAGTGCAAAACGCATTAAAACCGCTTTGCACGCCCGTGGAAAAATCGCGCATTTTCCAGCAACGCACCCGCATCTTATCCGGGCGTCACGTGTGAAAGAGGCCTAAAGGACTCATTATGGCCCTGTGTTACATGGTGACTAATTAATATGGACGTCCTGCAAGGGTCTATTCACCATAGGTCAGAGCCCTTGCCATGTACAATGGTCCTTGAAACTCTGTGAACCCGTCAGAATTTTCTATAATTCTGCATAAATTTGGCCTTAAAATACATAAGATTACAGGGCCAGGCGAGACAATCAGCCTAAAAAGCACGGCAGAGAGTTATAATGAAGTTTCTGGACTTTGCAGATAAAGAGGATATAACGAAAGCTTTCGCGCGCGAAAGAGAGACGGCTCACGTTTCAGAGATCACTGGTTGTCCTCTTTAATGATTACTCAGCAGCGGTGACAAGAGGAGGGCTTTCCCAGTGAGGTTTTGCACCTCACTTTTTACCGTAGAAACATGCGCTGCCAATTGATGTAACCAGCTCTGCTGCGTGCCCGCTGCGCGGATGGGTCCTTCAAGACTTTCGACTCCCTAAGGAAGCAGAGGCCTTTTGCCCACTGGGGCCCTTATACACGCGGCACTGAAGAGTCTGAGATCAGGAGCACAGGAAGCGCCAGCGTCGCAGAAGACCACCGACTGTCTTTACAGCAACACAAGGCCAGCGGGACAAAGAAGCGCAGCTAAGAGACGCCCGGCAAAAAGACCAGCGAAGACCACGCCCGATGAGCCCTCAGTTTTTTCTGTCATGTCACTTGAGACATTTATTAGAGGGGGTAATATAGTCTATGGCCTCTTACTTGAGTTCTATTGTTTCTCTCCTTTCTCAATGACTTCTATCAGTGAGTTAGATCGCTCTACGATGCAACTGAAGGGAGGTGCCGAGATGCACGTGAGTACCAGAAAAAAGTGAAGTTCCGCCAGTACATTATGCAGAGTGCAGTTAAAAGTTTCTTGCATCTTAACATGTTTGTTCCACAGGGCAGTAGTTGGATGGCCCTATTTCCACTGTTGTTTTGTTATTCCGTATTCCGCTGTGCTGGGGGTGATCCGCTCATGGGTATAGAGAGGAAAGTATATATCAAGTATGAGGTCAAGTTAATTACATGGAATGTAAAAGGTCTCCGTTCCCCCTTGGAAGCGCATAGGCGTCTAGGCGCAGATATTGCGCTTCTGCAGGAAGCTTCCTCTTGAAGAACCTGACTTCCATAGAATAGATAAATTGTGGGTTGGTGCGGTTATTTGGTTCTTCTGCAGTACAGAGGAAAGCAGGAGTTCTCACCTGGTTCACAGAAACACTTAGCACAGAGAACCCAGTCCCTTTTCAATGATGACACAGGTAGAATTTCCTATTGTCTCGCTATCATGCCCTGGATGCTCCCAATGTAGCCCAAGGTCATTCTTGATACATTTGAGCGCAGCATGAGTGCTGCCAAAACCCAGCGGGTTTCAGCACTCGTGGTGGGGACTTGAGCAGCGGTAGTGAGTAGGCTGAGAGGGACAGAGAAGAGGCGACTTCCGCGGGGATTCGTCGGACAGGCAGGATGCTGATGCTGTTGGTCACTTCCTCTCAGAACTCTGGTCTGATGGACGCCTGGGAGGTTTTCCACCCCTGACTGAGCGACATTACACACCAGACACTACTCCCATGTACCACGACTCATGGTCGCGCATGAGACTACTGGATAATGGAGTCCCCACACTGCACAGGGTGCACTGAGGTATCAATTGGTGACCTGGTGATATCTGATCACGCACCAGTATTATCACTATCAGACACTACCCCACGGGGGCACTGATTTTTGTGGAAATTCCCCTCCTTTATGGCGAAGGATGACTCTTTTGTGGGGTTGGTGCAGGGTGGTGGCTGGAATATAGTTCCTGACCGGGCATGCCTCAGGTCCACTGTTATTTTGGGAGACCGGGAAGGCGGTCACTGAGAGAAGTGAGGCTGATAGCACATATGACAGGACTGAGGAACAGCCACTAAGCAGAAATACCTAGAGTCCAGCAATGCGTTGTCAAAAGAAGCGTGCAGCAACTTTATACAATCACATGCCCCTCAGCACAGGCGAGACGGGTAGAGGCAGGAGGCGTGAGTTTGACATGTGGGCTGATAGAGAGAAGGCTTTCTACAAGACTCAATAGGAACTTGAACTACATAAGTTTGGTAACAAGGCCGGCGGGTTATTAGTGAACCTGGCCAAGGGTAGGCGTCCGGTACACCATCTTAATAAGGTCCGAGGCGGATGGACTAATGAGATCTCACCCAACTGAGATATTGCAGGTCTTCAGGAATATTATTCAAAAAATTGTATGATGAACTGGATAGTGAGGGAGGAGGTGGGTCCGGATTTTCTAGCAGGGATACCTTTGCCTGTCCTGTCGGAGGAGCAGGCAGCTCTTTTAAATAAAGCCTATCACCCAAGAGGAGGTGCAAAGCACTATTCTGCGACACTACCGGGGCATGAGGCACCGGGTCCTGATGGATACTCGGGGAGATTTCTATAAAATACTGACATCTCAGGTGGCACCGGTGTTGGCTTCAGTGGGCAACAGGGCGTTACAGGGAGACAGTCTCACAACACAGATGAATATGGCTTACATCAGACTATTGCCCAAGATGGACAGACCATTGGAGGACCCGTCTTCGTGATCGGCCAATCTCCTGATAAACCAGGATCTGAGATATTGTCTAAGTTGATGGCCAATAGGTTATCACAGATTTTACCCACCCTAATTAGCCCACACCAAGTGGGTTTTGTCAAAGGGAGATCGCGACAACGAATATGACGGAGGGTTTTGCGGCCATGGACGGGGTGTTGGGGGTTCTTGTCTTGGCCGGCGCCCGCTCTGGTCACTCTAGTTGCTGAAAAAGCCTTTGATGGTATTCATTGGGAGTGGCTGAGGCGGGTGCTGGACAAGATGGGCTTTCAGGGTCCCTTTTAGGATGTACCTTAAAAATTATGATAGGCCCCAAGCTAGAATCTATACACCGGGTTTTCTGTCAGCCCCTTTCGAACTTCATAGAGGCACAAGACAGGGGTGCCCCTGTCGTCCTCTCCTTTTTAACTTAGCGGTGGAACCTCTTGTACGGTATCTGAACCAGAGGGACAATTCACGGGTATCCGTGTGGGAAATAGGAGTTGCAGGCTATATTCTTCGCGGATGATATTTTACTTTTGTAGGGGAAACCCAGGAGGAACTCCAGATGATATTGGACAAAATAGGAATTTTGGTCATGCTTCGAACTTTAAGATAAATGTGACAAATGCGCTCTTATATATATAAGGGCAGGGAAACAACTCTGAGGTGCGAGACTCTGTTTGTGTGGTATACCGGTGGCTCAACATACTATTAAATACTTAGGAATCAGACTGGGACATACGGCAGATTTATTATATAGACTAAATTTTACCCGTTGTTCAACAAAATCTACGCAGGAGCTAAGAAGATGGCAGGGACTCCTCTAACCCTTTTAGGTAGAGTTCATTTAATCAAAATGATAAGTTTCTCTAGATTGTTATACCCGTTACAAACGTTACCCCTCTTGGTAAAACATACAGATATTACCAAATTACATAGTGATATAACTCATTTCTCTGGAAGGTGGCGTCCACGGATAGCAATACGGAAACTCATGGCGCTAAAGACCAAGGGGTATGAGATCTGCGGATGTCCGCTTATACAATCTGTCCTGCCTGTTTAGGCACATTATTGACTGGGTAAGGGTACCAGTCACTATTCAGATTTTGTTTTGGAGAGAGCCTTGGTGGCGCCCTGGAACCAACACCTTATTGCATACAAGTATGAAGGGGCTACTGATGCACCTTAGAGACTCTATTCTGTTCAGGCACACCTGGGCTGCATGGAGGGCCTCAGGAGGCTCTTCGCCTTAGCCAGAAGGTATCCAAGTACATGCCTTTATGGAGGCACCCATGACTTTTCTCAAGGAAGGATAACTTTTTATTTAAGGAATGGAGGGATAGGGGATATTGACAGCGGCGCATATAATACATCAAGCGGAGGGCAGATGGCGAACGTTGTCAGGAATTGATAGATTCCTATAATTTAAACCCCTTCAAACCATTCAATATGCACAGATACACAGTTTTCTTTCAGGATGTTGATTGGATCCCTACAGGAAGTGAGACAAAATGCTTTTGACAAGATAGTGTGTAGAGGACAGGTCCATGATCCATATCTTCTTTATATGCCCAGATTAGGGATACTTTGGGAGACGAACTGCCTAATCAGGCTTTCAGAGCGTGGGCAAGGTGGCTGGAGGACCAAGAGGTGGCGGAGAAAATTCTAAAGGGGTGGTGGCGTAATTAGAAATAATATCTTAAATGAATCCTGGAGGGACACACAATTTAGGATCATATACAATGCTATCTATGCTTTTAATCTCCCCCATCAGCGGAGAAGCCAGATAGGCTGACTCACTGTCCAAAGTGTCAGGAAAGGGGACAGATTTGTTTCATGGGCTGTGGACCTGCCCCAAAATCAGTGCAGTCTGGAAACAGGTGGCATCCTTTGTCAAGGAGATTTGGAAGAAAGAGATTCCACTATCACCTATCACTTATCTATTCCACTATAGAGACAGAGGCATGCAGAGGGTCCAGTTGGAACACAAATTACGGTTCTGTTTCAGCTATCTGCATGGTCACGAAGAGGTGCTTATTGACACAATGGTTACAGCCTGTATGTCCTACAAGAGATTCCCTGATACAATGCCTGAAAAACCTATTGTCTTTGGAGCGGAGGAGGTCGAGAGACATAAAGAAAAGAAAGTGGGGAAATTTGTGAAGAGATGGCGCGGTTTTCTATTACATATCTTGTCAGATGGGAAATTGAAAATGTTATGAGGCCTTTCACCTTAACCCATAAGGACCGGGGTTTTGGGATTTTTTGCGTTTCGTTTGGCGCTCCCTGCCTTCCAAAAGCCATAACATTTTATATTTCCGCTCACATAGCCATATGACGGCTTGTTTTTGCGGGACAAGTTGTACTTTTAACGCTACCATTTATTTTTGCATGTGATGTAGTGGGAAACGGGAAAAAATTCCAAATGGGGTGAAATTGCAAAAAAAAGCAATTTCACCACAGTTTTACGGGTTTTTAAATTACAACGTTCGATTTGCGATAAAACTGACTGGTTAATTTTATTCTTCAGGTCAGTACGAATCCGGCAATACCTAATATGTATAGTTTTTCTTGCGTTTTGATAGTGAAAAAAATTAAAAGTGGGAATTTTTTATTTTATTTTTTGTCGCCATGTTTTGACCCCTATAACTTTTTTGTAATTATGCGTACGGAGCAGTGTAGGGGCTCATTTTTTGCGGGGGCAATCTGAACTTTTAGTTGATACCATTATGGGGTGCGTATGATGTTTTGATCACTTTTTATTAATTTTTTAGAAATGAAGCGTCCAAAAATGGCGAATTAGCCATTTGGGCCTTTCTTTCCGATTTTATGTTTACGGTATGGTGAATATTTTTTAATATTATTATAGTATGGGCGTTTCGCACATTGCGACATCCATTATGTGTAATTTTAAAAAAAATTTTTTATTTTATTTTTCATTTTTGGGGAAGAGGGGTGAGATTTGAATTTTACATTTTTTTATTTTATTTTATTTTTTAAACTTTTTTTTTTATTTTTTTACCACTTTCTTATAGTTCCCACAGGTTTGCTATTCTCATATATTCCAATGCAATAGCCTATGGAGCCTATTACAGTCATAGGCTCCATAGGAATACTATGTAGTAACCTAGGTTTCATTCACAGAAACCTAGGCTACTACATGCATGCTCGGCTCCCCCTTGTGGCCATCAGGGGAGCGGGCACAAACCGAGATGAAACTTTCGGTTTGTCTGACGATCAGATGCCGTGGTCAGGATTGACCACGGCATCCTGAGGGTTAAATGTCATGATCGGCATCGCTGCCCGGTCGCGGACATGACTGCGGTGTCAGCTTGATGAATCAGCGTTTACCCGCTAGCTCATGCGCTCTGTCGGGCGCCATCTTTCAAAGTGCGGACGCAGTGGCGTACGGTATGCATAGATCGCCCAGGGTTAACATAATGGTATCTGACGGAACAATTAAGAATTCCCTGGGCAGATTACAACAATGACCCTACGGTATTAGTCCTATCATTATAAGGACCCAAGTGATCTGTTCTGGGAACTGTGTGAACTACAGGTTTTAGCATATTTGTCTAGAAATTTAGACCTGATGTATGTGATATCTGTGGGGAGGGATTACGCTTTGGAGACAGCCAATTATAATGTTGGTAAATGTTATATGTTTATATAATGGGTTTGAAATTGTTCATTGGACATAACACCTTCTCATCTTATGTAATTGTGTACATTGGATTGTCTTGTGAACAAATAAAAAAATTTGAAAAAAATTAAAATACATAAGATTTTCACACAAGTCCTAAAAGTAGAGAAAGATAAC